>JACXGM010025684.1:0-15199 GCA_016801145.1 Umbra pygmaea | reverse complement strand
CTCCCATACAGGGGATTTAAATGACGCGGGACGTCCAAGCTCCTCCGTTCATCCGCTCGCCATGACCATGCTGTGAGCGGACTGAACATGCGCAAAACTTTTTTATTTCAGTAATCAATCCGCGGATCACGTGTGTCCCGAACCGAAGATATTGATCCGAACGGATCACGGATCAATGACGATCCGTTGCACCACTAATCATTGTAATTTGGTCTATTGAGAAAGAAGTAGGTGGTAACTACTGTCTCTGAGCATGATCCAATTGAGCAATCTAATCAGGCTATTTCTGTTGCATGTGTGAATGTTTGTATATAAAACCATTTTTAATTGAATGTCTGAATACAAAATCAATTTTTTCTCAGTAAAGAAAAGCTGGAAAAATAAATGAATTAGTTACAGATACAGTAAGTTATGGTATTTGACTCTAATTAATGGAGATTAATGGAGAACAAATAAATGTGTTCTGATTGCATGATTATTGGCAAAAATTGAGGGCCTTTTTACACTACGATAGATTCAATCTAGATCTAGAAAAAGTGACATCAAATTTTGCATCACAGATAGATTTTTAAAGGTCTAAATACGTAAACATCTGAATTGTTTTACAAGGTGCACAGATGCTCCCTGTGACTAATCATGATTAAATACAAATCTAACGGTGATGTGTGTGTGACGCTCTGCACACTGACATCGACGTCTGTGATTTTAAAGTCCTTCCGGCACTATTCTATATGTAAACAATGGACTTACCAAGCTAGTTTGCGCAGAAAAGAAGCTAGCAATGTTATTCATTAGGCTTTTAGTTCATGGCAACAGCAAACTTACATTCATGCGGTACATGCTATCGCAGAACTAAGGACAGAAATGGACTGAGTGTTTGAAATTACCTGCCTGTTCTACCGTGAACGAAAGGAAACACTGTTTTGACAGAATACAACTACATGGTAAGTGCTTCTATTCTGTTTTGTGTTAGCCTTAGTTAAAAAGACAACAAAAACTAGTATTGTTCAGGACTTCGGTGGTTGTGTAAACTTTAATTGGTCCAAAATGAACTGCAGTGGCTAGCTAGCCAGTAATTGTTAGCTTGGTTTAGCTATATAGTTAGTGGTGTGTTAGAAATGCCACAGAACAACCCAATATGTCTTAACTGACAACGCAATATTTAGTCACACTAGTGGTTATATAAAACCTGTTAAGTTTACCAACTTACTATTTTTATCTTTGTGGTAATCAGTGAGATGAATTTATCCTTCTTTATACAGAGACAATCAACTGACACCCATGTCTCTTCTACAGCTGAGCCCTGAATGTTGATTGCATTAATGTCTTTCTATGCTGATGAGACACATTCATCGTTTCTATGCTGATGAGACAGACATGAATCGTTTTTATAAAAGAACCTGTTTAGGGTAGAATGTTTGAGGACTTCCAAAAATAGATTCTGATATCTTGAAAATAGCATATATTTTTGGTTATCTTTGCATTTAGTAAGCCAGTGGCTGACCAGGGTGTCGGTCTGTTGATATGTAACTACATAGGATACTAGTTGATACAAGTTTTCCTGGCTGTGTTATTTGTTATGTTTGTGCTGTCTTGAGAATTATACTGGCAAACATCCTAATACTTTCACCCACCTTAAGGCTTATGATAACCAGGTACTATTTATCTACAGTATATTGTAACTTTGATCTTCTACAAACTCTCCCACAGACTCTGGCCAAGATGCATGCAGCGACACCAGCCAGTCTATCAACACATCCCTTTGCCTGATTGACCCTCCTCGAACCAGCAAAAGACCCTTTGTACTGACATGTTGGTCAGTATACCATGTTTCTGAGCTTCATACAGGGATGCCACATGATACATCACAGTGCACTTAACTGAAATGCTATCCCAGCTGTACATGTTTTTGTTGTCTTGAGAACAGAACCCACCTAATGCTTGTGCAAACTAGTCACTTTGATATATTTTAACTATTGGTTTAATTTAACAAAGTAACTAACTCTCCCTCAGACTCTGGCCAAGACCCCATCCAGTCCACCAGTGACCATCGTCTATCAGCAGCACAAAGTCTTCAACCAGTCCTGACACTGACAATTTGGACAGTACAAGCTGAGAGAGAAAAGGAGAAACAGAGACATGGAGCTCCATCAGCTGGATAGAGAGTGTGAAATTGAGTGTTGCCGGCTGGATCTAGAAGCAGCATGGGCGATAACAGGGGAACTACGAGACATTGGCATTCAACAACATGCGGATAGCGGGGGTATTTCAGAATGCATGGTTAACAAACTCTGAGTTGAAACCACAACTCTGGGTTGACTGAGTCTGAGCTGTCAAACTCAAGAGTTGACGGTTTCGGAACAGGTGGTAATAATTAGGTCAGTCAACTCTGAGTTCAAGCAATCCTGAGTTAAGCGTGAGCACAAGGATATGAAAAGCCTCTATGTAAAAAGTTGGCTTAATTTTACTAAATAGAGACTGCAGTTTTTCCCAGTGTACTTGTGCTTCAAAATCAACTGGCCCCTTGAGGACAGGACACGTCCTGTCTGACACATTCAGATGTCAGGTTTAAGTTACAGAGTAGGACACACTAAGTTTTAGTTGAATAAAACATGCTAGCAAGCAGTTCACAGAGTATGTTGCTGTGGTAACTGACTCAGAACTGGCTGAACTGACTTTTTGAAACTGTAAACCCACAGTTTCCATCAACTCTGAGTAAACTAACTTGACTAATCTAACTTAACCTGCTTTCTGAAATACCCCTAGCATGCGCAGGGTCCAACATTAACTTTTTTTCTCATTGGTATGTTGGTCGGAAATTTACTTTCCCAGACTGAAATATTACTTTCCCCAACAACAAAAAATTTAATACAGATAATTGATTGTTTCTTCACATAAAAGCATGGTTTATTATCTTATTAACCATAAAATTACATCCGTTAATGCTTTTCCAAACCTTCGCAACATGGTAGTGGATCGCAATCAGAGTTTTAATAAGTATATTTAATCTATATTTCCCAGCCCTATGACATATACTGCAGTAAATATATTTAGTTCCCAACTGTTTGCCGCTGAGTTCACAAGTTAAGAACATGTGTGTTCTAGGGCTGTGCAATATGGACGAAATGTTTTGTCATAAGAATTTGACAGATATATAATTTTATTGCAGTGATAATTTGAAGAAGGGAAATATGAACCATGTATAACGTCTACTATTTATTTTTAGACTCCCACTTTCCTTGTTTGAAGGAAAATAAATATTAGGACTGAAACGATTCCTTGAGTAACTCGAATAATTTCTACTAAAAAACCTTGATGCAAAATGTTTTGCCTCAAAGCTTTGTTTAATCAATGTTACCAACATTGTATCGCTCACCGTGTTTCCGCACGGATGATTATTACTGTTGCACACCGGGCTCATGCTGCTGGGGACCAAGTGGGTAGGCTTAGATCCAGAAGTTGAAGCAGCCCTGGGTGGATTCTGATGATACCTGGCTATCACCTTACATTAGCAATCCATAGACTCCCATTCATTTTAGGGGTCACTTTGACAGCGAATAAATTGACATCCGAAGCATTTAAAGACTCTTTGTCCATTGTTGTTTTTTTAAAGAAACAGGACAATGTATAAAAAGCTCCATTAACTTGTATCTCACGTTATGGCCCCATAGCAGCCGTTTTTGTGAAAACATGCTAACTATTGTGTCATAACCACACAACTTACTGTCGCACAATAGAGAAATCCGGGAGAAGCTCGCAGGCAATAGGGATGACCTGGAGGCATACAGTCAAAATGACAAAATAATTAATCAGAATACTTTCCAAAAGTTGCTCCTGCTCCTATGCTCATGGACAACTCCTACTCACGCTCTCCTTTCTCTGCAAGAGGCAAGATTCAGAATGATTTAGATTTCTCTTGGCATGGCTACGAGAAGTATTACAACATTCAGACACATTGCTCACGCCACATCTACATCAGCATGAGGCTGCGCAGTACGCTTCTAATTTACTTCACTTGCTCTCCATAGGAATGAATGGCGTCTGTTTGTCTATTCATTATACTGTCATTGCTGGCGACAAATGCCATGAAGACTGACGGTGCAGTTTACAAAATGAAGAAAGCATAATTAGTGAGGGGCTAAGAGAAGAGACAGGTTGGAGAAAACAACAGAAAGTGTGCAAAGTTTAGAATCAGTTCAAATGTAATAAAAACGAAAACTCTGTACAGTGTATCTACTGCAAAATCGAACTAGCTTACCAAAATAATAGCACAACGTCAATGCTTTAGCATCTCAACAGAAAACATTGAGTCTTAACTTAAACATCCATTCCATCGTATGGACAATGAAACTTCACCAATCATAACAACTACCAAAAACAAAGACAAGAAAATACATGACCACAACTTGATCTAAAAAGCCGACTTGTTGACTATCCCTTTGGAAAAACAGCTGATTGTTGTGCACCAATTTCTCTCTCTCTCTCTCTTCACGGAGAAACAGCTGATCAACGATCTACTAGCATAAGTGTAACAGAGCTGTGTGAAATTGTAATTAAATATATAAATTAAATATGTTGAGTATTACTAAAATGTACATATAGGCCTATATACTGATCAGTCTCAGTTTGAAACTTGTAGTTCTGAAAGTTAAGTTGCACAACTTAAGGTCATGTTTATGTATGTTTAATGTATGCCTTAGTTTGAGGTTGTTATTGCATTTCAGAAAATGCTTTCTTTAAATACAATGTAATATTGCACTTAATATGTTTAGATTTTTCGAGAGATGATATTGTAAGCAATGTAGGCAATAAAATGTAGCTTTTTCTGAAAATTAAAACAAACTATTGTATATTATTGCTCTTCAATAAAACAAAAGTATTTCTTATCCGATTACTCAATTAATCGATGGAATGATTAGTAGAATACTGAAGTACTAAAATAATCAATAGCGGCAGCCCTAATAAATATATTAGTTTTGACCGTCTCTGACTGCATATCTCCTCCAGCAATGTCCACCAAGGGAGAATGGCTGGCTGACGGCCATATATGCTATATGGCCAATAATATGCAGGGTGTGTTTTGGCCTCTCTGGCCAACTGCAACGTGTTTCATGTGTAAATGTTCTTAAGTACTATAACAATTTAGACATATGGCTTAAACAAAGGTACAGTACACAGCTGCACAAGGGAGAATGGCCATTATGCCCAGGATGTCCACCATAACAGTTTTGATGACAAAGTAAACAAGTACATAGGTTAAAGTTAAACAGAAAGTAAAGCTATTATTTGTGCTCGGCGTGTGTACATGACAATACAACTGAACACACATCCCTGCTGTTGTCCATCTCTATTATGAGGACATGTCCTCTTCAGCCAATGCTGCCACTCGTTCCTCTAGAAGCAGCCTCTTTATTGCATCCCGGGCAGCTCTGGGTCTGGCTTCAGACATAGCCGCTATGCGGTCCATGGGCTGGGCATCAGGACATGGGGCTCCTTCGTAGGCTTCATTGTTCATTTCACTGAGATTGTGAAGGACACAACAGGCATCCACAATATTTGGCACTTTTCCTATGTGCACATCAATCTGTTTCAGTAAGCACCTCCACCTTCCTTTCAGCATAACCCAAGGCACACACAACCTTCATCCTGGCACTACTGAGTCGGTAGTTGAAGTACTTTTCATCAGGTGTCAGGTGCCCATTTTCTGGGTAGGCCGTCATAAACCACGGTAACCGTGGGTAGGTTGGATCACCCAGAAAAGCCAACGGGACTGGAACACCATGTATTACTTCAGTCATGTCCTGTAAAACAGAATATCATATTGTGACAATGTGCAAGTGTTTGAGTAGTACATCCTAGGTACATGATTTTGTCATTATCTTTTGTCGTTATTTATTTTAAGATTATGGAGAGAAGAGGCCTTTAAGAAATAAAAGTTTAAATATCTCTGGCAGGAAAGTGCCACTTTCAGCATCCAGAAAAAGCGAAGAGTTCCTAAGAACTCTAGCATCGTGCACTCTTCCTGGCCATCCCACGATGATGTCTGTGAACTTGGAATATAAATATTTTTCTTCAGCAATCAGACCCACTACACTGGCATTACATTTAACCAATAGAGAATTAGAACCAACATAATACATATTGAACAGGCCATTGCTACAGTAGCATTGAAAATACATTCCAGAGTTGGTTAACAATTATTGTAACTATAAAATTACAAACATTTTGTTTTACCTTGAGCGGCGGTCTATGACGGCTTTGTAGAATGATTGAATGCCATCTTTTCTGATTGAAGTAGTCCGTGTGACTATCGAGTTGTGGGCTTATAACAGGGATGTGGGATCCATCTATAGCACCTGCACATTGAGGAAACCCTCCTCTAGGAAGTTGCCTGAATCCTCAGACTGTGACCCTCAGGGCATCTTCGGTGGGAAACAAAATGTCTTTGTCCTGCATCTTCAGTTCGTTTGTAGAAAATACTTCATGAAAGGCTGAACAGACGAATGCTTCGCGACGCATCGAAAAATAGCACCTGTAGCGAGCCATAACACTGCAATAGCAACACGTTTCCTAATGCACACTGCTACCCTCAAATGTGTGTTGCAGCGCTCAAGGAAGGGCTGCAATTCACGACAAAGTTTGTTAAAAGTCTGTGGCGACATTCTGAAATTATTGATCCAGTCGACTTCAGTGATCTTGTCAACCATGTTTTCCCACCAGTAAACTAGAATGTTCCAGAGTCCAAATGTGCTGAGTGGATGTGCATGGCAATGCAAGTTGTGAACGTAGCATTCTCAGAGTGTTACGTCTTCTTAGCATTAGCCTATGCCTTTGAGCCTGCACAGTGTGACTGCGGAAGGTGCTGGTTCTCTACTCACAAATGCAGCTATTCATTGTATGCTGCTCTGTATGAATGCATTTCGTCTTTCCCTTTGAACTACAATCCTTTCAGTCTGGCAAATCAAAAATTCTATCATCAGAAACATACATTTTCGACCACTGTCCGCCATGTTCGCTTTCCTGGTAAACAAGTGAGTGGGTTTACTTCTCCTTCCGGTACATTGGGGCAATGATTTGACCAAGAAGCTGCACGCCCATTTGTGTCGGCTTGCATGTCATGGCTCCGACGCAATGACAGTTTCAGATAACAGGTGAACGCAAAGCTGCATTTACATATATGTTAATCCAATCTAGATGAACGGCAATCTACCGTAGTGTAAAAAGGGCCTTAGGCTACACAAGTTCTGAGTGCATGTTTCCTGGCACACCTTACGCATGTAAAAAGAAGGTGAAAACAAATATGCCTTCTCATCAACGACTAAAGTACATTGGACGTTTTCTGTGACAATATGCACATCTTCAATGCATGTTTATTGGAATAACAGCCGAAAATATCACTTGTAAGACACACAATCGTTGTAAACGGCATAATAGAAAAACTCCCATTTTATTGTGAGATGATGCAAGATGAACTTTAAAAGTTCTTACCACTGAACATGTTGTGAACAGGCCTTTCCACAGCTCGCACGAAAGAAACAATTATGTTTGCCCACTGACCTTTGCTAGGTATGTAATAATGCAAATAATTCCAGCTGTTATAAACTTCTTTCCTTTAGTTTTAGGTAGGTGTGGCAGAAACTAGTGATGGGACAGTATGAAAATTTCATATCACGATTATAGTGACCAAAGTTATCACGATTATAAATATTATCACGATTTTGTTCAAATGAGATGGAAATTAAAAAAACTGACACACACACTGAAAACATTTCAACAAGTTTTATACTTGGAAATCAACAAACAACAAATACAATTAGCAGAACTAAGAACTTTTTATTTTACTATAGTCTACCATTATGTACTAAAGCCTACTGTCCGATGTGATATCATTATGAATTCCCCATAAATTGAAGACTGATAATCTTGTTAGAATTAGGCAATAGCTTTACCATCTGCTGAAGTAAACTAAATGGCTAGTTAACAAGATGATTTTTCACCTATGCTCTGAATTTGACTCTGTAATGGCATATTCATGTAACTAGGGGTGTCACGATACCAAAAATTCAGTAGTTGGTGCCAATACCAGTAAAATTACACGATTCTCGATGCCGAAAAAGGATTTTCTAAGATTCCAACTACTTGAACTTGAAACATTTATTAAAAAACTTGAAAAATATGATAAAAAGCTATAAAAACATTTGCAATATAGCATAGAACAACATAATAAAGTCCAATTAATGCTCACAGTGCAACAACTCCCCAGACACATTCCAGACAGTTTAAGGTATTGCGCAAAAACTACAACAGTGCAAAACAAAATGGTGGATATAGCTGTCCAACCATTCAGCTAAAAAGATAAACATGTTTTTTTTTTCATAACATTGCGCACCATTTATTGGCTAGTTCAAGGTTTTTGTAGAGCAAAAGTAGCATGTCAACATGGTCTTGGGTAAGTCGCGAATGACTTGTGATCTATGCGATATCCACATTTACCACCAGCATCCTTAATGTAGCTATCATTACACAGGATTCTGTGCATTTATTATATATTTAAGCAATACAGATTGCAAATTTTAATGTTCTTATTAAAATATTATAAGTTAGTAAATATGTCACACTATTCTAATATAGTTTAGTGGCATATTTTCGAAATGTGAAATGTTTCCATATTCGTTAAGCGATGATTATCGCGTTGAATCAAGCGCTATTACTTTGAAGGCCAAACTACGAAAGGCTAGGAATCCACTAAAGAAGCTGGCTCCCTAAAGAAGCTAGCATCACACTGGAGCGAATTATTGTGTAATGTGTTGGGCATTGGTCCCATACGGCTGTATTCTATTGGATAATGAAAGATTTGAATCATATGTTCTTATCAGTTTACAATACGTTCCCCACTGGGGAACTATATATATGAAATTGATTTTTCAAACAGGGATTCGAAAAACGGGGCTTGCTCCGTCTGCTCCACGCATCAACTTGGTATTGCAGTACCTCCGGGAACGGTGCAACCACAAGTGTAAAAATTAGAAAAGTATATTATCCTCCGCCGAACAAAGCAGACTACCTAGCTAGCAACTGGAGGCGAAACCCTTTTTTTTGCTTTAGATTTTTCCTGCTATTTTCAGTTATCCTCCCCTGACAAAGCTAGCTAGCTACAGTATTGCCAACAATGGCATCGTTGCTAACGGTGCCTACGGTACTTTAAAAAAATGGGTATCGTCGGTGTTTTGTCATTTTAGAACCGGAAGGTTTCGGTAGTATCGGTTCTCGTGACATCCCTACATGTAACACATATAGTGCCTTGCGAAAATATTCGGCCCACTTGAACATTTCTACCTTTTGCCACATTTCAGGATTCAAACTAACCTGGAAAAATCCAGACCCAAATCCTGAATGATTTAGGGTCTGGGATCGAGTAATGTAAAAATGACTCAACTCGAGGGGCGGCACCAAGCGTGCTTTGAAAAAAAAATCTCACTGTACGCAATTGGTTAACACTACGACCAATCACCAGTGGGTTTTCACTTTCGTCATCTGTTTAACACGCCTCTGGCCCGCCTATATCAGATACACCAATGTGACTGGTGCAGCTCGGCTACAAGGGCATAGTTAATGAGCAGCATTACTCGGTGCCTGAGTAACTTGCTAAGCAAATTCAAATTGTGCTCTCACGAGAACTCTGGATTTCCAGGGTAGCTTCAAACATAAAGATATAAAACTGTATTTTTTTGTGAAGAAGCAACAATATATAATCATGAAGTGGAACAAAATTTATTGGATATTTCAAACTTTTTTAACAAATTGAAAACTGAAAAATTGGGCGAGCAAAATTATTAAGCCCCTTTACTTTCAGTGCAGCAAACTCTCTCCAGAAGTTCAGTGAGGATCTCTGAATGATCCAATGTTGACCTAAATGACTAATGATGATAAATAGAATCCACCTGTGTGTAATCAAGTCTCCGTATAAATGCACCTGCTCTATGATAGTCTCAGAGGTCTGTTGAAAGCACAGAGAGCATCATGAAGAAAAAGGAACACACCAGGCAGGTCCGAGATACTACTGTGGATAAGTTTAAAGCTGGATTTGGATACACAAATATTTCCCAAGCTTTAAACATCCCAAGGAGCACTGTGTAAGCGATAATATTGAAATGGAAGGAGTATCAGTAATCTACCAAGACCCGGCCGTCCCTCTAAACTTTTAGCTTATACAAGGAGAAGACTGATCAGAGATGCAGCCAAGAAAGCCATTTCTGAAAGATATCCATAAGAAGTGTCATTTAAAGTTTGCCACAAACCACCTGGGAGACACACCAAACATGTGGAAGAAGGTGCTCTGGTCAGATGAATACAAAATCAAATTTATGGCAACATTGCAAAACATTATGTTTGGCGTAAAAGCAACACAGCTCATCACCCTGAACCCACCATCCCCACTGTCAAACATGGTGGTGGCAGCATCATTGTTTGGGCCTGCTTCTGTTCAGCAGGGACAGGGAAGATGGCTAAAATTGATGGGAAGATGTTTGGAGCCAAATACAAGACTATTCTGGAAGTAAACCTGATGGAGTCTGCAAAAGACCTAAGACTGGGACAGAGATCTGTCTTCCAACAAGAGAATGATCCAAAACATAATCATTTGATTTATTGTGATGGCAAACAGAGTATCATCAATAACATCAATAAACAATCATTTTTTTCATATTTGGTAGACTACCAGTTGCTGGCAGGAATATTTTTTGCCTTATAGGCGTTAACTTACATGGTGGCTTGAATACTGTGCCAGTATACTGTGACTATCTCTGCGGATGGTTCGCATTGCCTGCTGTTTTGAATCTCTCAGATGAAGGAATGGAGTTGACCGTGTGTTAAGGTTGAGGGAGACCAGCACACATATCGTTTGAATGTTTGGATTTGGTTAGAGAGCAATGTCTTTGAATTATATTTGCAAGTTATTTATATTAATTATATACATGCATCTTATTATCTATTTTGCCTGCTGAATTTTTATGTGCGCACGATAAACTGCTGTAAGTCTGCTGTAGAATCGCGACCAGCAGTTCAAACAAACTACTGAATAAAAGTAACTCCACGATGCCTGGCTCTATTGAAACAGAACGAGAACGTGGAGATTAACTGCTCAATGAGAGTGGGTTGTAGGGCTGCAGCTATCGATTATTTTAGTATTTGAGTATTCTATCGATCATTCCATTGATTAATCGAGTAATCTGCTAAGAAATACTTTTGTTTTATTGAAGGTCAATAATGTACAATACTTAGGTTTAATTTTCTGAAAAACCAACATTTGTATTGCCTACATTGCTTACAATATCATCTCTCAAAAAAACTAAATATTAAGTGCAACTAAGTGGCATATTACATTGGTTTTTAAAGAAAACATATTCTAAAATGCAATAACAACCTCAAGGCATAGATTAAGTTGTGCAACTTAACTCCCAGAATTACAAGTTTCAACCTGAGACTGATCTGTATATAGGCCTATAGGCTATGTATTAGTTATACTCAAACTATTTTAGTGTATACATTTGATTACAAAGTCACACAGCTCTGTTACACTTATCCTAGTTCGTAGATCGTTAATCAGCTGTTTCTAAGAGAAATTGGTGTGCAACGAAGCAGCTTTTTTTCAGAAGGTATATACAAAACAAAGTCTTGACTACTCCACAACACTGTTTGCAAACATGAGTTATATCCTCTGAGCTAGGGATGCTCATTTCGGGTAATTTTCCCGGCGGACAACTGCAACTCGTTATCCGATTATTAACCGTTAACTGATAAGATTATAAGATTCAATTTGCTTTAAATTAAAAAAAATATTGACGAATGTCTGTAACCCGTTTTCACAGATTTGTTTGAATGTCTAAACAGCATACAGAACAGATCAACAACAGCTGCCGGGTGCCCCAGCTTTGCGTAAACATTCACTTGGGTGCAAAGTCTAAATTAAATGATACGTAGAAACTAGTTAGTTTCATACTAAAGGTGTGTTGATGTTTGGTTTCACCAAACTACACTGACGTAAAGTCCACACCATCCAAATATTGTTGCAGAAAATTTGTCGCAGACGTTTTCACTTTCTGTTCTGTTCAATCAAAGGAAAGTAGCCTTGATGAAGTGTTTACCGAGTTGTCAAATTATAGAATGAAAACAGTCGGTGAAAATCTGGAACAAGGTTGTTGCTTACAGGAGGCCTACTGCAAATAAGTGCTATATTTCATTAACACAAAAGTTGATAACGCTTGCTATGCATTATGTTACTAACTATACAATATCTGCTGAGCACACCCATTCCATTGAAATGACCATTACGGTCCTCTCTGAAAATAAAGTGTGTTGTCAATCACTGTTGTCAATCACTGTGTGTGTTGTTTTTAAGGTAACATTATTTTGTCGGCTATAATGCGTCAGGAGCATGATAATTTATAGCCGATAAAATAATATATGCTTCCCAATATGATAGCGTTATATGTTTCTGTACATGAAAAAATGAAAGCGCAAGATTAATATCACAGTCATCGTAAATGTCCAAGGGTTGTCATTTTAAATGAAGAACGCATTGCAGACGCAAAACAGGCAGCCGGTATATTTTGCTCCTCATTACCTATATCTCCCCACCTTTCAAAATGAAGCGCCAGGCTCTGATTGCGCTTGTCAATGCACCACATGATTTAACTAATATAGGCTATATATACGTAAAAAATTAAACCTGATTAAACACCCCTGAACATAAAAAGTTGAATAAAAAAACAAGAAAAGCCTAAAACTCCTGTTTAGAGGTAAGTGAATTTTCGTTCAAGGTTTTGATCATTTTACCAGAACTGTTATTTACGCTTTGCTTAACCCATTTTTGACGGATGCTGAGCGGCGAAACATTACATCTCCCGCCGGTTACTGCATTGCGCAACTAAGAACTTCCTGCCGGCTGCTGGGTGATGCAGCATTTTGTATTTGTAATCCTTTTCATGATGCGTGCAGCATAGAATGCACTGTCATTGGTTCAAATACACATAAGATGTTTCTTGTTGATTTTTTAAAGACGACGTGACCACCCAAATGTACCGTGTTTCGCACGGAACATCACATCAATCAATCAGACATACACGTGCATTTGTTTTTGAAAATTGTTACGACAGAGGAGGATTTTGACATTGAGGGCATTGAGTTTGAATATAGTGAGGAGTTTGATAGGGAGGTGGTAGAGGATTACCTGCTGCGCAAGGCAAAGCAGTTCACCCGCAAACCATATTTTTACCAATGAGCTTTGGGATGTTGTTGATGGAAACTAATCAGTACAACATACTTAATGAATAAATAGCATAATAAATAGTAATATAATTATGATAATGGTTGTTGATAATGATAATATTAAATACAATAATGTTAATATATATACATTATATTATATTGGTAGACGTTGACAATTCTTAGAATTTTTTCAGAAAACCCTCAGGAGATAAGGATACTTATCCTAGAATAACATAAGATTTTAAAGGCGTTTTTAGCAGGCTTTTTAGGAGTAAATGGGTTAAAAGCTAAGATATTTTAGTTTGCCGGCCCAATACAATCAAAGGGCATTTAAGATTTATATTAGCATAACTTAGGCCTAAAAAAAAAAAGTTTGGTTCCTGTTCGTTGTCAATTGAGGTCATGGGTCGGTAGGGATTTTTATTTTTATTTTTTTTTACTTTTTTCCGCAGTGGCAGCAAGGGATAGGTAGGAATTTTTCATAAATTCTCTTTTTCTTTATAGTAGCGATGGATACTTTATTTTTTCATAACATAGCCTACCTGTACTACATGTACAGTACCACCTTGTGTGTCCTAGCATGTTAAACACACATGAAAAGCCCGCTCCCCAGAAAATAATTTTTCAGCTCGTCTTTTTTGGTCTGTACAACTTTCGGCGGGGGCAAATTAAGTTGCTGTGGACAAAACAGCATCTAGAATGCGGACAGAGTGCACACTAGCCCTAAAATGATCCAGCAGCAAATGAATACAAATGTTGAGAAATAACATTACTACACTCTAAAAACAAAAGGTTCTAAATAGCACTAAAAGTGGTTCATGGCTTATAATCATAGGGGAACCACTTTAAGTGCTATATATATAGCACATATCTTTAAAAATGGTGCCATGTAGAAACATAAAAGGGGCCATATAGCACCTTAAGCACCTCATAGAACCGCTGAAGAACCGCTGAAGAACCGGTGGAGAAGTAGGGGTGCTATATAGCACCTTAACTATTTGAAGAACCTGTTAAGCCCAGTTTGGTTCTTCAGCGGTTCTTCAGCGGCTCTTTGGGGTGGTTAAGGTGTTATATTGAACCTCTTATGGTTCTACATGGCACCATTTTTAAAGATAGGTTCTATATAGCACTTAAAGTGGTTCCCCTATGAACCACTTTTAGTGCTATTTAGAACCTTATGTTTTTAGAGTGTACAGCCTACTATCCGATCTGATATTATTACAAATTCCCCAAAATTGATCATTGATAGTGTTTTTAGAATTAGACAATCTTATGTATGAATCTGTTGTAGTTAATAGCATATTCATGTAACACATCTATTAAATTCATTGGTAATAATTATTGAGTTTTTGTGAACAGAGTATCTTCAATAATCAATAGGCTAATATTGAAAAAATAGGCCTATTCCTGATATTTGGCCAACTACCAATAGCTGGAAGGAAGATTGGTTTTGCCTTAATAGGCTAATGTTAACATATATGGTGACGTGAGTATTTAGCCAATATACTGTGCCTACCTCTGACGAGGTCGGTTTCCGTTGCGTTCCCTGCTATGTTTTGCAACTCTTGGATGATGGGGTGATGTTTACCGTGTGTCATGTTAGTGAAGAAGAAACTCATATTTCTCACTTACTGTGCACTCACCGGTTTTCAGATGTCGGGAGCGAGATTGCAAGGCGCAATGAGTCTCTAGCGTTTGACTTCATTGTCCGACATTGGTGACGATGACCAGCATAATATACTTCATTTGAATGTTTGGATTTGATTAAAGCAATGTCTTTCAATTATATTTGCAAATAAGTTACTTATTTTCATTATTCAATAAATGAACACTTTTAAATCTTATTTTCTATTTTGCCTGCAGCATTTTATGTTCGCATGATAGACTGTGCTTGATTAAGTCTGTAGTCGAATCGCGACCTGCAGATCAAACA
>JACXGM010025683.1:0-10079 GCA_016801145.1 Umbra pygmaea | reverse complement strand
GTCACTCTGCAGTCCTACCCCTCCACTTCTTCCTCACCAGGGGAGGCTGAAATAAACTGACTAGCAGTCTGGGAGGAGATGTGTGATGCCTGGCTGCTAGGCTCCCGAAGAATGCCTCATTATAACGCCTCATGGCCCCATACGTTACACTGACATGGCCATTATTTATTAACCAATGGACTAACAGGCGGAGAACCAAGTCACCTTCCAACTACTGTGCAGCAATCCACTGGCTCTCTGGAAATACATCAATAATACACACACCTCTTGAAACACAGCTCCACACACAGACAGACATATGCGGATGGGGATACACGCACACATAAAAATCACTAACAGATTAATGAACGCTCACACACACACTGCTTGAAACAAAGCTAGCATTCACTCATTACACACTCAAAAAAAATGTAATTAGAAACACATTCCTGTCATGACTGTAACCCAAATCCAAGTACAAGCTAAGGTCAACCAATTTTGGTCTGCACGGAAAAAATACAATGCCAAAGAAAAAGGCAAAAATGGACCTTAATCTCGAAAATCTTTCACGGAATCTTGTAATAAACAGTTTAAAGGAAAGTGGTAAGATAATCTTGTTTTAATATAAATTCCTTACATTTTGGTGGTACACAAAAGAAAACGCAGAGAACAAAACTAAAAGGTGAAAGAAGAATGCTCAAAAACTGGAAAGGAAAAACGGAGTGTTTAGTGTAGCCGTACAGGAAGTAGGAGGATAACCAAACAGGAAGTATGAGTTTAACCATACAGGATTTGTGGTGTAGTGCTCTAAATTACCAGGGTTCTTATAGGTCTTAAGTAAACAAGAGCGCACTTCGAACAGGGTTTGGGAGAAAGAGAAATTCAGTTCCTTTCTGCAGCTATCCTTCCCTAGCCTGGCAAAGCGAACAGTCCAGGCACCGGTGCAGTCAGCCTGAGCTGATGGGCTATATATTGCCTGTCACTTTATTCTGGAAGAATATTGGGGTGTTGCCGAGACTCAAACCTGAAAGGTACAGCAATCTATCACCACTGCACTCTGGAAGTGTGTGTGTGAGTGTGTGGCTGAGATCTCATCTTGGTGCTTCTAGGCAATATTCCAGCTGCCCAAAGGCTGCGTTACGTACCCTCCTCGCACCTCCTTCCTTCTGCTGAGGCCACCGTCAGGGAAGGACCAATCAGGCATTCAGCCCCATCAGGGATGGTCCAATCATCTTTTCAGCCCACCCCTTAACCCAGAAACCTCCACCACCTTCTTCGCATCAGACAGCTTCAACTGTAACACCACAATTTGCCTACACTGTCAGGCTGCAACAACATTACCTACGCTAATGATCGGAAAACTAAGGGGTGCTTGGGGCTTTTGGGATGTTGAATGATGGGGCAGGGTTTTGGGTAATCATGTCCCTCAGTCTTCAGGCTCTGATGGTCCTTCCCGCTGCCACTCTTATCTCCAGCTACAGTATCTCTCTCACTCTTCATCTCTCTTACTGTCTCTCCTCCTTTTGGAATTGTGAGCCTGTTTTCTCCACTAGTTTATATGCATTCACCAAACAGATCAGTGTTAGCCAAAACAGCAAGCAGTATGAATTTAAAATCACAGAGCAGCAGACATATTTCAGCTTGTTCATGAGAGCGGGCTTACCATTTACTGTTTGACCATGGTACTGCCGTAACACCATAGATGAAGCAATTAGCGGGCTAACATTGGCTGGGACACTGACACAGTGGACAAATCACAAATCAACCCTCGAGAACTACACAGTAAGAAAATGTGGTATTCTGAGAGTTTATGACAGCAATCTAGTGATAGCTTCAATGTCATTGTTGTTTGGTTAGGTGTATAATGCCATACATTACATAAACCAATTAAAGCCTCACATCTCCAAGTGCACAGGGTGTAGGATTTTGTGGTCAATTTGGGATTGGTCGATTCCGCCCCATCTAGCGCTGCTTTCCCATGGTTCAGTTAGCTTTATTATGAGGGAAAACGAATAGCCACAACACACATGATTGACTTCAATTGCATGTTTCTGACTTATTGTACAACACTACGTAAAGCTTCAGGTTGTGATATATCAGTGAAATAAATGTAAAAATAACTGGGCCCTTAAACCGTCCATCAGATAAGATGTAATGCTTATACAGTAGATTAGTTCACAAAAGTCATAGACAGTGTAGACGATTAACATTTATTTTTGGCTGAAAGCCTTGTGGAGACAGTTATCAAATAGTGCACAGGATTGAGGGTTGAAAAAAATCACTTTGGGTTAAACCCCAGCCAGGAGAGCTATTCACCGTTTTAAATTAAAATGTGTAATCTATTTTTATTTTACAAAATAGCACAGCTTTTTATTTAAATACATTTTTATTACTTAAATTATTGTGTATATTTCTGTATTTTGTAAAGATTGATATCTTGTGGTTTGTTGCTTATACTGTAAATGTATGCTTTCCAATTGGCTAGATATGAAGTTCAGTTCAAAAAGAATACCATGATATAAATGTTTAAATCCATACTGACGTCCCCATGGAGCTCAATGAACAAGTGTTTTGGTTAGAATGTCTCCTAAATGTCCTTGAAATGATTTCAGCTGCTCATTAACAGCATATTACGTTACAACAATAAAAAAACGGAAATTTAGGCCAGTGAATTGAATAGGCATTTCCAAAAGGAGGGTGGGGGTACAGTCAATGCATGAAGTATTGGCACCTCTTATGAAGTTGAGCAAAAGTAAATGCAAAAAATAAACCAACCTATGTTTTCCAGGCAAGAAATCATGCTACTCAACAAAATGTTTGTGTTTGAGATATTGCGTTGAACTAAAGTATATTGCTTCTGCTCATGTTTGAGACCAAAATATGACTCAATATCATGAAGAGTGTCAATGCTTCTTGAGTTGATTGTATCTCCACGAGGAAGGCTTGCGACGATATTTAGCTCTCCAATATCTGCTGGGATTTGTTGTGATGAGACAGGGCCCTACATATAATTGGATATGACAAAATTGGGGAAGGTTGACAAAAATAAATACAGAAAATGTTTTATTCACACCTCAGCCAGAATTTTGCTCAGCATCATCAGTCAAGTACCTCTGACAGATTACAAACACAATATGCCGCATACCCCTGTAAAAGTATACCAACAACTGGAACTCTCTTCAACTGGTGGTTCACGGTCAACGCTATCATGCACGCGCCACGCTCTGACCAATCACACATCCACGCGCCACGCTCTGACCAATCACAAATCCACGGAGCAAATCAAGCATAGTGTGTTGCGGATGTTTGTGAGTAATGAGGAATTTGAGAGTTTTTAGCTGACTCTGCTGATATGTGGTGGAATGGTTGGGGGGGGGGTGTACGATGGCGTGCTGAAGAGAAATGGAGCTCAGGGGAAGAATACATTAGAGGCGGCGGAAGGTGTGGTCACAGGGGATTAGAGTGGACTGGGGGGGCAGCAATGGAGGAAAATCAAATCCGTCATAGAAAAAACATCCTGAAGCAGATTAGTTACTTTAAAGGGAGAGAGGGTGGGAGAGTTTTAGAGAAGGGGGAAGATGGGGAGGAGGGAGGTCAGGAAAAGTGTTGCTTGAGAGGAAGGAGAAAAAAACAGTGGGATGACTCTACCCTGCCAGCAGCACATCCCACTGCTGGTTAGTCTTTAAATCTAAACAACGTAGCACCCTGCATCCCACAGCTGGTTAGCCTCTGAAGCAAAGCAACATAGCACCCTGCATCCCACTGCTGGTTAGCCTATGAAGCTAAGCAACACAGCACCCTGCATCCCACTGCTGGTTAGCCTATGAAGCTAAGCAACATAGCACCCTACATCCCACTGCTTGTTAGCTTATGAAGCTAAGCAACATAGCATCCTGCATCCCACTGCTGGTTAGCCTATGAAGCTAAGCAACATAGCACCCTACATCCCACTGCTGGTTAGCTTTTGAAGCTAGGCAAGGGAGCACCCTACACATCCCACTGCTAGTTAGCCTTTGAAGCTAAGCAACATAGCACCCTGTATCACACTGCTAGTTACCCTCTAAAGCTATGAAATGTAGCACCCTACATCCCAGTGATGGTTAGAATCTGAAACTAAGCAATGTAGCACCCTACATTCCACTATTGTTTAGCTCTCTGAAGTTAAGCAATTTAGCACCCTAAACCCACTACTGGTTAGCCTCTGAAGCAAAGCAACATAGCACCCTGTATCACACTGCTGGTTAGCCTTTGAAGCTAAACAACATAGCACCCTGCATCCCACTGCTGGTTAGCCTCTAAGGCTAAACAACGTAGCACGCTACATCCCACTTCTGGTTAGCCTTTGAAGCTAAACATCATATCACCTTACATCCCACTGCTGGTTAGCCTGTAAAGTTAAGCAACGTGGTACCCTGCATCTCATTGCTGGTTAGCCTCCCGAGGCTAAGAGACGTAGCACCTTACATCCCACTGCTGGTTAGCCTGGTTGGAAGAACAGATGTTGATGGAAGTAGTGTTAAGGGCTGGTCTCGTCTCACTGCTCTGAAGATGCAATGATGTGGTCTTTCAGATGGGATGATAAACAGGCACCTTGACCCTCTGTGCTGATCTAATGGCAGTTATAATAAACTATATATTAATCCCAGCTAAATACCCAATCTGGCATCGTATCATCTTATCCTGCTAATCATTCCCACCAGCCAGCTGGCATATTTATCCTTTCTCTCCTTGTAACGAAAACATGCATAAAGTACTAAAAGTCCAAATTGTATACAATCAATAATCTATATATAGTGTCGTTCTGGATCAAAGGTGCCACCTACGTGACTCAAATGTTTTTATAAAACAAAATGGGGCAGGGGGGGTTGGAGGTGTAGAGAGAGAAGAAAAGATAGAAGATGTAAAAAGTGAGACAGAACAAAAAATGGGAGTGAGTGACGAGAGGAAGATGAACGAGAGGAAGAAGAGCGAGACGGAAAGAGAAGAGAGGGATGGAGGCTAATTACCATAGATGCAGTCCTGGCACACTCCTCCTGACTTAATATTTGACCTTCTGCAATAGCCTTGCCAAATATCACCCCAAGAGACCCAGACGGCCATATGGCAGTGACGCTTGAGTATCCTCTGAGTCTGCCTCTCTGGGGCCATGCTAATGTGAGGGAATGTAATTACACTACAATATTCCTATACCATCTCCAGTTCATGGAAACCGGGGTTTAACAATCCCAAGAACGTACCATGAGTTCCCTGGTTTTCCCAATATCCCGGTTGGGGGACTAAGATGACATCCCGGTGACTACGGACGCTATCTCAATGTAAATACGCTTCTACAACTACACCGTTAGGGTCGGGAAATTCTGGGAACTTTACCGAAGAAAATAAAAAAGAGACCTGTTTCTTCCAATATCTCGGTTGGAGGACTACCGAAATCAGAAGGGAATAGGCAGGAAATCTGGAATCCTCCAACCGTGATTTTCAAGGAATAACCAGGGAATTTATTCAAAGTTTCCGGAATCTTCCAACCCTAGCGGTGCAAATATATGAGTGTATTTACATTGAAATAGCCTCTGCAACTGGGACTGATTCTGTCACGGTGTGAGTGAAGTGGAGCGAAAAATGTACAGTTTAGCTAATTAAACATTCAGCTCTAATAGGAATGGAGAAGGTGTAAGCGTGGAATTACACTGACCATAGCGGTAATACCAATGGCTGGACTAGTCAAAATAATATGTTTCAAAGGGAATTTGTCTGCTCTATGTTTTCCATATCTATGGTGGTGACAAGTCCACAAGGGTCCAAGTAGGGGTAGAGGAGCTGGTCTAATCATTGATATGTAGGCATTTTGTTTCTGCAACATATTCCCATTATAGATCACTTGTGTCAACAACATATTGCCAGTATAGCTCACTTCAGTCAACAACACATTCTCAGTTCAGACCACAT
Source organism: Umbra pygmaea (assembly GCA_016801145.1). Lineage (NCBI taxonomy): Eukaryota > Metazoa > Chordata > Actinopteri > Esociformes > Umbridae > Umbra > Umbra pygmaea. Next base: position 4,157 of record JACXGM010025683.1, on the reverse strand, counting down.
ACTGTATGTATTTTATGTATATATAATATGTTTATGAATGTTTTTCAAATGAAAATGTAAAAAAGAATAAACATTTAGAAGTTACGTTGACTAAGGACACATTCTAATTGAGTGCAAATACCTGGAGAGCAATTAGGGTTAACTTCTTTGCCAGGGGGAAAAACAACCTTGCCGGCTCAAGATTCAATATGGAAACCTTTTGCATACTGGTTAGATATTCGGACTATTAGCAGGGGTGTACAGTTTCAGAGGTGCTCTTCTAGTTACTGTCTGGGGGCTGTACTCTTTACTCTTACTCAAGATTTATTTTTAAATAAAGTACTCTTTACTCCGTTAAATTTGACCTACTCTTCCATTACACTTGTCTTCAGTAATTTGTCTCAATTTGTATTATTAATTTTCTTTTTTCGTGATTTGACTTTAGGTTGGTGATTGGGTGTTCCAATGAGCCCTACTTGTTGGAGAGGCCAGTGCAGGCATAGGAGATTGACCGAGAGGAAGAAATGGTGTCTGTATCATGTGCAGGATTCATCTTTACTAGTAAATGAGCCAGACTGTGCAGCAAAAACTTTAAAAGCCATCTTATACTTAATACACAAATTAGACTCTATTTAAGATCAGAACTTTTTTACTAATACAGAACTATTTTTTTTGTAATTGGTTTTGGTTTTCTATTCTATTCTACTATAGGCTGAAATGCTTATTCAAACAGGACAAATTCAGTTTGTCCTGTTCAGACCACCGGACAAAGTTATTGACTAATCACACAGCATTTAAAAAAATATAGTTGCTGTCGATAATACTGTACATTTTAAAGGCGTCTTGCTGTAGAGCTGAACGATGTTGTGTTTTAGCATCGACATCGTGATGTGCGCATGTGCGATAGTCACATCGCCGGAACATGCGATGTGAAGACGGGTAGCACCCAATGACAGTATAGGTAGCACCACAGTTTACACAAGTTTGTTGTATGGTTTGTTGCTGGGATGACATGCACGCTCCGCATGCCTGCACAGTGATTGGTTCGCTGTGATTGGTTGTTGTGCCGCTGCTCACAGCCAGCATTCTCTGTCACTGGCAGACCTGTACTAGCGAAAGATGAGCGACGAAGAGGATACGCATTAAGCAGGAAAAAAGCATGGTTTCGTACCAAAAAACAGGTACTTTGTCAGGAGTGTTATAAAGTTGTTGCAACAAAACAAGGGAAAAATACCCATTTGTCTGATCACTTAAAACGGCCCCACAAAGCTCTTTACGACGGGTACAAAATCTAATCTCGGATGTCAATCAAAACAAAACACTATTTGCGATGCCTTTGCCAGTGTGACACCTTACCAGAAAGGCTGTCAACGACAGAAAGAAATAACAAACGCAATAACGATTCATATCGTAAAGATATGTTGCAATTACACGCCGTCACATTTACTTAGCCATGATTATGATGATGACCAACACTGTTTTACTTAGGCACGTTGGCTAAAAAAAGTTGACTTAAAAACAAAAGATTGTGAAACAAAATGCTTATAAGTTCTATTATAAAAAATATATTTTTTCAGTTATATTTTTATAAACCAATCGGGGGTTGGTGTAAAGCTGCTGTTTTATAAAAAAATGTGTTCTGCTTTACTGTTTACAGAGAATGAAGCTTGTTTATTAGTGAAATTATTAGTATCATGGAATGGTAATTATCGACTGTAGCCTACATTGATGGCTTGCAATATCGCAATATATATCGTTGGGAAACAAAATATCGCAATGTAATTTATTTCCAATATCGTGCAGCCCTATCTTGCTGTATTAAATATAAAGTCCTTGTTGCTTTTGAACCCTGCTCACTCAGACAGCCAGCCAACCCTGATCATCGTGGATGGTGATTCCCAAGCCACACCCACAGGGAGATGGGGTTTAGGTCTCTGGGTTAGTCACGAGTTTCTGCATTCATCTTTTTCAGAAGACAAAGATCACCTCAGCCATGGCCAGTAGGGACACTACAATTTGAGAGGGAAACCAAGAAGAAAAAATAAAGTTTGATGTTTCGTGCAAACTACGGCCTCATGCTACTCCACACCAACACAAACACAGAATTCCACTTCAGTTAGCCTCAAGTAAGTACCCTTGTGTAGCTACCAATCCCGCCTATCCTCTATGCAGATGGATAGAGCAAGCTTACCCTCCTCTGGGAACAAACCCTAACTTGAGGTGGACTTTCAAGTTACAGACTGGACTGTACAGGTTTCCAGAAGACAAAACAGAGAGCGATACGGGATGAGGTCAGTGGAGCTCTGAAATGAGAAAACCAGAGAGAGAGAGAGCGCAAGGGGAACCGAAAAACTGAATGGCAGGACACACCTTAGGGATCTGGAGAACTGGAAAACCCTCAATTCCTGAGCCAACTTTGAGCGTTTTGAACAAGCACCATCGGCGCACGCCTGCTAGCTCGTGTCGATGAAGCCATGTGGGTGTAGCTGGCAAAGTGCTGGGGCTAAGCGAGGCAACATATTGCCAGTTCCTCTGAAATGTAAAATCAAAATGCAAAGTAGATAGTGTGTATGTGTTTTGTGTGGTTCTCTAAGCAGATCATTCTCCACTGAAAGTGTGTGGGAGGTCTGGCTCAAACACACAGGTCTGTACCGGGTGGGGAGGTGGGGGTTGGTAACTGAATTATATGTAGAGCAGAAACATGTACTCACAGCCTACATTAGGCCCGAGTCATTGTAATACTCTGTAAAATGTTACAATTAAAATGAAACCATCAATTGTCTTATCCAGTACCTCTCAGTTCAATGGTCAACCATTGGCTGTAGTTCCACTATTCCCCATACAGTTCAGCTTTTCTCCCTGTAGTTGGCATAAATTAAAACTATGGCAGTACAAAGGTGAAAATAACATTTCAACTAGCATGCATTAGCACGTAAACAGATAACACCTAACCAATACAGGTAAGCCACAACATTACTAACCTCCTTTCCTGACACTTCTGCCCAATTCTTTAAATGTGGTCTTAGGCTACCGCCTGAAATCAGCTGCACGAATCAATTAACTTGAACTATCGATCTCCCACTTCAGCCTCCCTGGTATGTCCTGTGAGTTGCTGTTGGATTCAGACACGCCCTGCAGAGATACTACTTGTTAAAACTACACAATGACAAAAAACATTTTATTTCTTAAGTCCCTGCCTCAAGGCCATCATCGAGGGGAAAGTGTTCCAGGCTCATATGTGCTGTGCTCAATAGAGCCTCGGGACGAGTTTACAACATTACTAAGATTCTCTTATGTTCAGTTAACCCAACACATGCCTAACCACAGTAGTATGTGTTAATGTACCATGTGACAAGTCACATTTGTATTGATCACCAGCCACAATACTAACACAATCCAAACTTATGGATAACCAGCCGCAAACTAACACACTCTAAACATATGGATGACCAGCCACATTACTAACACACTCTAAACATATTGATAACCAGCCAGATTACTACCACACTCTGAACATATAAATAACCAGCCAGATTACTACCACACTCTGAACATATGTATAACCAGTCACAAAATTAACACACTCTAAACATTTGGATAAACGGCCACATTACTATCACACTCTAAACATATGGATAACCAGCCACAATACTAACAAATTCTAAACATATGGATAACCAGCCAATTTACTACCACACTCTAAACATATAAATAACCAGCCACATTACTAACGCACTCTAAACATATGGATAACCAGCCACATTACTACCAGACTCTAAACATAAGGATATCTAGGCATTACTAACACACTCTAAACATATAAATATCCAGCCACATTACTAACGCACTTTAAACATATGGATAACCAGCCACATTACTAACGCACTCTAAACATATGGATAACCAGCCACATTACTACCAGACTCTAAACATAAGGATATCTAGGCACATTACTAACACACTCTAAACATATAAATATCCAGCCACATTACTAACGCACTCTAAACATATGGATATCTAGGCACATTACTAACACACTCTAAACATGTAAATAACCAGCCACATTACTAACAAACTATAAACCTTTGGATAACCAGCCACATTACTACCACACTCTAAACATAAGGATAACCAGCCACATTACTACCACACTCTAAACACATGGATAACCAGCCACA
>JACXGM010025682.1:0-15200 GCA_016801145.1 Umbra pygmaea | reverse complement strand
CTGATTACTAGTGTTTGGCTGGTCAGTGAAGCAAATCTACCAGCCAAATGCATATTTTACAAGCATTTGGCTGATAAATGGTGCTAATTTTGAACCCTGGTTAGGACCTCCCCTCAGATGGCAGTGTGAGTCCTAATTTGGCTCTAATTGAAGGGAAAGACCAAAACCAGAATACATTAGGCCCTCCATAGTAGGGTTTCAAAAACTTCTGTTTTAATGTGTGCACTTGACTATGGTGGCACAATATTTTTCCTATGAGAATAATAAAAAATAAATTTCATCTTACACTGTACTCCTTTGTACACCAAAGTTATAAATTATAGACTTGTTGAGGATGCTGAATGGTTATGGTCACTGATTTAGCTGAAGTCACAATTTCTACAAGCAAATACATACTCTAATTCAGTGTTTCCCAAACCTCTCCTGGAGGACAACCAGCCAGTTCTTGTGTTTGAACTACCTGCTGGATTGCACATTTGATTCAACTTGTCCACTAATTAACATGTCCTCGACTTTGGTTCTGGTGATTCTTGACGACTACAGTTAAACTCTGGCACTTCTGGTGGTCCTCAATGAGAAGTTTGGCAACCACTAATGTCTAACACAAACCACAACTAATGCAAGGTCAACATTTTAATTGAAAACATAACATGAACAATTTCAGAGCTTCAGCAGTAGCTGCAGTATCTCCATTGAAGAGCTGGACCTGTCTGATGTGTCTTCATCTTGCATGAGCTATTCCATAATGTGACAGCAGGCTATTAGGTCATATTGTCTACAAAAAACAGAAAGGACAATGTTAGAGAGAACTGTATTCAAAGATTCCATTCTGTTTCATTCTAATTCTATTGTGATCAGTGTTGGGAACATTATTTTAAAAAAAAGGTAAGTAACTGTTTGCGTTACTGTTAAAGTTTTGTAGATGCCTGTGTCGTTGTGAGATGCTTTATTAAATTAGAGTTGCTTACGACCGATGTCAACAAAGTCTTTGCTCCTGCACATAACGTACACATTACATGCACGTTCTTGCCTTTGACCACAATGAGTTTGAAGCTTATCTCCAAATTGAAAATGCCAACTTTACTCGGTTTGCTCCTAACTCACCTTCATTGAATCTCTGTTTAGCTTTTGTTTGTATGTGTGTGTGGCACGTGTGTTGGCGTGTGTGTACAAACACGATTGGCTACAACGAAACATGACTCTGCATTAGTCAATCAATCATAATTATAATCTCTTATTAACCCACGTCCTCACTAGCTGTGCGTTCGGAGTTTATTCAATCAATGCATAGTAATACACCGAATTTAACATCCAGTAACGTTAACGGCGTTGTAACGATGGGAAAAATAATTTGTTAGATTACCCCGTTACTGAAAACAACGTTGTTAACTAGCATTCCAAACAGTGATTGTGATGCATGAGGGAAGCACGAACAATCTGTTTCAAACAGATTATCAATCTATGAACTATTTTTTTTAACATTACCTGCAGATGTTGGTTACATCCAATTAAAACTACTAGAACAAATTAGCCTCACTTTACTGATCGGTTGATTGTCTGCCTGCTCACGAACACTCAGCTCAACTGTTTCAATCAGATTATCAATCTATGAACTATTTTTTTAACATTACCTGCAGATGTTGGTTACATCCAATTAAAACTACTAGAACAAATTAGCCTCACTTTACTGATCGGTTGATTGTCTGCCTGCTTGCAGCAGACGAAACGACGTAAGGAAAACATTGACAAGGCTTGAAAATCTGGTTAGCTAACATGTCCTAAATCCACTGAAATAATAATCAAGATTATTTTGTACATTACAACTAAGTAGTACATTACAATTAAGTTAAGGGTGGAACCTATACAAAACGTAAGAAATATAAATATTGACAGGAAACACATTTTCGATCTTTTTTGTTTTATACTGTACTGTAACTAATTCAACAAATGAGTGTGCGCGACATCACCAGACACGCCAATGTGAAACCAATAAAATGCGTTTGTCGCATGGGCACTGCTTGGAAAAAGTTTCTGTCTCTCAGCATATTTCCAAACTAATGCATTTCAGTGAGACTGGGCAATTGTGAACACATTACGATTATACTGTATTTGTGCTGTTGAAAACTAAAATATGGTCACCCTAATGTGACAATGATAGCTCAGCTGACTAATGTGAAAAACAAAATACTCACTTTTTACTAAGACGTCCATTTGTACCTTCATGCTTCGGCTGGCGTTTCCAATTCACTTTCGGTATCCGGAAATAGGTTTCTAAGACACCCCTATCCATGTGTGGATTAAAGCTAGTGTGCTGTATTACACATACTGGTGGGTCCGTTTCCTCAACAGATTCAGCGATTTCTTCAAGGAGAATATGACATAGCTAAAATTCACGACAGCAATAGGACTCTATCTGTGTCCATGTGCGCACAGCGAGCGCACTGACACCACCAGTCCGCCGCAGCTCGTGTCTGCCCAGGCTCTTGCTCCTTGGCATCAGTCACGTTTCGGTCCTCTAGCTGAAAGGGCTCTTGTTCCTCAATCATCCGCAACGGTTCCTCGCTGTATTGCGGCTCTTTCGGGCAGCCACAAGCATTGCATTCACGCACCCGATCTTCAAAACCCCCTTCTGCCATATTATCTTCAAAACTACCCTCAGCCATTGTGTTTAGCCTACTAAAGTATTACACAGTTTATTCCACAGAGCAATAGCCTGTTCACTTGGCTTCAAGATGGCTGACAATTTTTGAAATTCTGGAAGTGAGGTCCCACCCCCTATGGGCGGGTTGAAAACATGCGGAAGTAGCTCCTCCTGCTGGGTGTAGTTCATAGCATCTGAGCAGGCAAGCCTCAGATGACGCAAAATGACGATTTTTCCCATACAACCAATACAGAGACTTCACATCCCAGGGGGGTATGAGGGATTGATCCCAGTTAATTCTAAAATACTACCAGGTTTCTACTGATATAACGCTTAATGGTAATCGGTGAAGTATCCCTTTAATCTCAAAATTTTTATATGTTCATTCCACAACATGGGCCTTGCCTTTAATTATCTCCACATACAGTGACAGAGACAAATGATCATGGATGAGTTTGAGGATCAGCAAACATGTACAGATGTATCGCAACTTGACAATAACTGAACTTTTGACAATAACTGAACTTGCTGTTCATCTATATCCACAGAACCTTTCTCCTTGTTTTTACTGCAACACTTTACTTTTTTGAATCTATACAAATTATTTTATTATTATTATTATATTATTTGTAAGTGTTTTTAATTAAAAATGTACTTTCTTGCTATCACATACGCTTATTGTACTTTACTGTCTTCTGTTGGGATACTAATTCATTCCATTAAATCCTTTTCTTTTTCCCAGTCTTTGCAATATTTCCTTCCATATTTTGTCTGTTTACCTGACATTCAGAAAATTTAATGGTGTTTAGGTGTCTAGTATGCTAGTAAACACGATTTGTCTTCATAAACATGTTTTTTGCTTCTTCACGTCTCTATAGTGTGCTGTGATGAGCTCTGATTTCTACTTTCTGATGAATGTGCTGATCTGAAGAGCCAACAATATTAACAAATGATGCAAAATAAAGCTTTTTACTTTGTTCGTTTGGTAGGCACTAAACCAATCATATCAATTATCATAACGTTTGCGACATGCGTGTGCATGTCACATTTTTCTGTTCCGCTCGCCCTGAATATGCACATAGCACTCTCTCTCTCAAAACGATCTGCTCTCTCCCTCTCTTTAATATACACCACACGCAGTAGCTCCTCCCATACCTAGCACAAGCTGCAACATACAGCCTTGGTCACATTTATTTGAAGGAAAATGCTGCAGCTGTGGTTGTATAAAAATAGCCCAAAAAAACACAACCCGCGACCAATATATTTTCTACTACCAAATTGATTTAAAAATAGCCCAATTTGGCTAGAAAACTGCAGACATGGCAACACTGATGGTGGCAGTGATTACATCATTAACTCTAGGCTATATATAGGCAGTTCAGTTAACGCCACACTGGTTTGAAATATGTAATTGAGAAATAGTGGAATATGTGTTGGAAAGTTTTTATTTTTAATTTACAATGGATTCTCTTGAAAATTCTTTATTGTCAAATGTGTGTTGAATGTCAACTCCTCTTAAGAATGTCACCATTGAATGTGAATTTATCTGAGAATATTCTTAAACAACTACATTTATTCAGTGATTGATTGATGCCTACGTCGTCATCCAAAATCCCATTTGCGGCACAAGAAAGTGTTGTGAATCAGCTAAGTCTGACACTTAAGATTTAGCCCTACACTTCACTTAAAGTAGGATTGAGATGTTTGATAACTAACTTTTAAGGGAAGCTTTGAGGCAAAACATTTCTTAATCTTATGTCAAGTCTTAACAGTGTTCTTTTGAGTAATTCTGAGAAGTTTGATAAATATGGGCCTTGTTGTGTTATGTTGACACAGAAGTGTTGTTAGAAAACAAGGCCCTGTTCAATAAAGATATGTAATCATATTTATGAATGTTCTGTCCAGTTACTTTCAACTTTGGGGTTCTAACAATTATATATTCATTTACAGGCTAAAATTTGCAAATTGAGCCTGGATCAGTCGCATCAAGTCGTCAAACTATGCCTGACTCATGACCCAAGTCTGATGTTCTATGTTTTTCAACGGTTCAGAAAATGCTCCTCCTATAATACTGTAGAGTAAATCCTAAGTATTTTACCCTGTTTTTGATTTTTTTAATATATTTTTTTAAGAAATGCCCTTTCTTCACATTTGTAGCATACAAACAACTGTGGTTATTTCTTATGGCTCAACTAGTGACATGACAACCAAATGTGGTATGACACTTGTTTTTTGCAAAAGTACAAATTATCACCTAAAATACAAAATATCACAAAAATATAAACACTAAAAAAGTATATACATTATCTACACATTATTATTATTACACATTATTTACAGTTAGGCAGAAAAGGTGTCCAGAGGCATCCTGACTGATCATGAAGACTGTTTGGAGTTTGCATGTACTGTCGTATGATTCAGTCTTTCGGCAGTGATTAACCTATACAAACAATCACAATTAGCAAGGGTAACATGATTACTACATCACTGTAAAAACAACACTATCTCCATCTGTTGTGGGTGCTGAGTAATATTTGAGTGCTTTTTATACTGGCCAGAAGTAGTCAATTCAAGTATTTTTTGGAGTGATGTTGCGATGCCTTCTTATGCGAGAAAGTCACAACTCAGTGTGAGGTGTGAATAAATATGTGGCCCTGAGACAAAAGGTTTCTCTAAGGAACACACATTCTATCACACCTCTCCCTCAATATTAACCCAAGTGTTAAACATAGAAACTAGGATAGAAAATGTAATTATGACTCTAAATCCTTCAAAAGGAAGCCACATTTTACTTTCAGTCATTTGCATACATCTTATAAATGATGTTTCACTATTGCTTTTGCTTAAAAAGGCACACATTTCACAAAACTATTTTAGATTTGAATAAAGATCTCTACGGTTGACATGTTAAAGTTCTAAATGCGTTACATGAAATGTTGCATAAATGTCAACAGATTTGAAGTATTTCAATATAGCATATGGCTTTTAAAATAGCATTGACTTATTCAGGCCACAGTATTTTAATGGCTTCTACTCACTGCAGCAACTCTTAGCGATTTGTTGCAACTTGGTCGCGAAAGCATTTAGCACCTCTGTGGGTGGTAGCATCTTCTTACGTCGAGTCTGTGTTTACACTGCGGCAATTGTTTTCAAGACACTACCGACTTTTCGATTTGCGTATGCGCTAATTCTCCGGCCCACTATATGGCAGATGCAAACACATGAAGAAAATAAACACAAGACCCTCTTATTGAACGTAGCTACAGATCCGGTAGAGGAAAAGTACTTCAGAACTGTCTCAATACTCCGTAGTTGATAGTATGAGACAGGCTTGAAGGAGTTGCAATAATCCAAAAGCGTTTTATTTAGCAAACACTGATACGAAAACAATACTGCCGCGAGGGGCAAACAGGAGGAACTAAGATACACGCAACACCACAGGGGAAAACACGCGACAGGATACATTGAACGACAAGAGACAAGACCAAACACTAAACCTAAATACACTTACTAACAACGACAATGGGAAACACCTGGGTATGGAAATTAACTAGACAGTGATCTATAGGTTAAGGGAAACATGCATGTGACAAGACAAGGGACTAAACAATGACATAACTGAAGTACCCGAAAACATAAGCAATACACGAAACAAACACAAGGGGGAACCACAACACAATACAATATACAGGTTGAGAAACTATAACCATGAAACACACATAGGGAAGCAACCAACATAACTAAACAGTACAACGAAACCACCGTGTAGAACACTGAAGAAGCATGGGAGACAACACAGGAGACACTAATGAAACCTAAAGGGAGTCCATCTAACAGCCCTACTAGGGCTGGACGTTACAGAAGCCCCCCCGAAAGCCCACAACACCCGGGTGGGCGAAACAAAGGGACGGGGGCAAGAAGGGCAGAGGGCGGGCCGGGGTCAGGAGGGACAGAGGGCGGGCCGGGGTCAGGAGGGACAGAGGGCGGGCCGGGGTCAGGAGGGACAGAGGGCGGGCCGGGGTCAGGAGGGACAGAGGGCAGGCCGGGGTCAGGAGGGACAGAGGGCGGGCCGGGGTCAGGGGGGACAGGGCGGGCCGGGGTCAGGGGGGACAGAGGGCGGGTCAGGGTCAGGGTCAGGAGGGACAGAGGGCGGGTCAGGGTCAGGAGGGACAGGCAGTTCAGGCGACCAGGGGCAAAGCAGTTCAGGCGGCCAGGGGCAAGGCAGTTCAGGCGGCCAGGGGCAAGGCAGTTTAGGTGGCCAGGGGCAAGGCAGGTCCCTGTGCCAGATGTGACAGGGAGCTCTGGCACAAGCAGGGGGTCTCGGCGCCCTGGCACAAGCAGGGGGTCCAGGAGCCCTGGCGACAGGGCGTCTGGAAGCCCTGGCACTAGCAGGGGGTCTGGGAGGTCCGGCGGTGGCGTCAGCGACGGGAGTCCGGAGGACAGCGGCGTCAGCAACGGGGGTCCGGGCGGCAGCGACGGGGGTCCGGACGTCAGCAACAGTGGTCCGGACGGGGGTCCGGACGTCAGCGACAGTGGTCCGGACGGGGGTCCGGACGGCGGCGTCAGCGACGGGGGTCCGGACGTCGGCGTCAGCGACGGGGGTCCGGACGTCAGCGGCGGCTGAGACGGGGGTCCGGGCGTCAGCGGCAGCTGAGACGGGGGTCCGAAGGTCAAACCCGCAGGTTCTGGCGACAGGGGCTCTGGGAGTCCTGGAGGCAGGGGGCCCAGGAGGTCCAGCGGCGGCTGAGTAAAGGGGCCGTACTCCTTCCAAGAGGCGTCATCGCCAAATCCAGGAGGCGGAGGGAGGAGTAGAACCTCCAGGTCCGAGGCCAGGATGGGCTCAGAGCAGACTGCTGGAGGCTGTGTGCAGTCTGCTGGAGGCTGTGGCAGTGGGCAGAGCAGGTCCTCCCGGGCCTCCTCCAGGACAAGGCTGCCACAGAGGGGTGTGGAGACCCCACCCCACATAGCCCCCCCGAATATTTTCTCGGGGAGACGGTCGACCTCCACGGAACAGGAGGCCCTAGAGACGGGGACTGGGGCTCTAATCGACCCTAGACGGGGCATAGGGTCCCTGATGTGAGCGAAAAGAGGGGTCCTAGGGGCAGAAACAAGTGTAGCACTGGGGAAGCTAGTGTGCTCGCTAGGGGGGCTAGTGCTCAGACGGGGTACCTATGCTGTGGACCACTGCCCTGAGCCTGAGAGCTAGCATATGAGGCGAGGTGGCTAACGGGAGAGCTAACCTGGACGCTAGGACCTAATCTGGCCTGAAAGCCAGGGAAACAACCAGCCTGGGAGCTGGGGACACAACTAGCCTGTGAGCTAGGAGTGCAGAGGGGGACACTTGGTAGACTAGTACTCTGACGGGGAGACACACTAGGTGGCCTACCACCCTGAACCTGAGTACGGAAGGGCTTCGCAGGAGGGCTGGAGCTAACTGTGGTAGCCTGTAAGCTGCGGGGCCTAGCTAGAGAGCTAATGGAGCTAACTTGCTTGACTTGGGGGCTAGTACTCAGAAGGGGGGCCCTATGCTGTGGACCACTGCCCTGAACCTGAGAGCTAGCAGAGGCAGCCTGAAGGCTAGGGAGATTAGGCAGAGAGCTATCCCAGATAGCAAAATGCTTCTGGCTCAGCTGTGGCCCATATAACTCCTGTTTTGCTGGCCCGATAACCGCCTGGGTCCCTGGCCCAATTCTGGCGCAGGTGCTGCTTGCCATGAAACTTTACATTGCTGGCCCATAACTGGCCCACACAATACAAATCAGTTCAATTATAAATATGTGGCCCAGCTCTGGCCCGCATTCTATAAATAATTATTTTACAGGGTGTGGCCCAAACCTGGCCCATATATGTTAAAAACAGCCCAGATCTGGCCCACATACTGCATAAACATATGGCTGAGTTCCCACCTAGGTCCCCGGTCCAGAGGTGGGCCAGATGCAGGCTGCCACACAGACCTTATATGGGGTTACGTTCAAAAATCAATAAATCAAAATACTCTATTAAAACTGTACTTAATAAAACACAAGACATGAGCTGTTGCAGATATTTAATCTGATTTATTCATATTAAAATTCAACAATAATTCTCCTAAGAATTGTGTACAATTACATGAAAACACTCCTTAAGGAGGAACAATGAAAAATATCTATAAATTCAGTCCTTAAATCTAACATTCATTACACAAAATGTAGATGTAAAAAATAATAAAAATAAACCACATTTGGGCCTCCCAACTCCAGGCTTTGTGAAAAAATATTAGTTTGACACAAATACTCATTACTTTAAACTTACATTAAGTGCATTAATGTGGACATACTGTAGTAATACAACCTATTGATGTATTCAATGTATCAATTAGGGATGAGCAGAGTATCCGTATCCATACTAAGAATGGGTGTGGCCTTCCCAGAAGTGGGCGGAGCTACCTGAAAGTGTTTAAGTCAAGCCTTAGATCGATATGGTTTGCTCAGCAATTGACAGTCAGAACAAAACTTCACTGAACAAAATTATAAACGCAAAACTTTTTTTTTTTTTGCCCCCATTTATCATGAGCTGAACTAAAAGATCTAAGACTATGTACACAAAACACCTATTTCTCTCAAAAAAATGTCACAAATCTGTCTAAATCTGTGTTACTGACCACTTCTCCATTCCCCACATAATCCATCCACCTCACAGGTGTGGTATATCAAGATGCCGATTAGACAGCATGATTATTGCGCAGGTGTGACTTAGGCTGGCCACAATAAAAGGCCACTCTAAAATGTGCAGTTTCATCACACAGCACAATGCCACAAGTTGAGGGAGCAAAACTGACAACTCCCACACAGTGATTTAAAGCCATAACAGGTGGATTCAACACCATAGCCAGCTTGCAGCCTAAGAAATCACAAACAATTCATTATGCTGTGGAGCTGGCCATTGTGCTGAATTCACCTGCTGTGGCTCTAAACCATTGTGCAGGAGTTGAAAAAGTCTTAGATCTTTGAGTTCAGCTCATGACAAATGGGGGGCAAAAACAAAAGTGTTTTTGAACAGGCTCTGACATTTTTCTACAGAAATGTCATGTTTTAGCTCAAAGTCTAAAATTGAATGAAAAAATTGCATCTCTAAATTACTGGACTGAACATTGAACATTCTATATGAATTTGAAATGCACAACAATTAAAAAAACAATCATTAATTAATTAGAACAATTCTAATAACCCTGCTGGTCTCTTACTCAAACATCACTTTTAATAATTGTTCACCAGGAAGAGGGCAGTCAGGGGAGATGTCTAGCACCAGCAACAACAACCATGAATAATTGTTCACCAGGAAGAGGGCAGTCAGGGGAGATGTCTAGCACCAGCAACAACAACCATTTTTGGACCCCAGTTTAAGGTGTCTCCCAGGTACACCCCATATACAAAAATGTGTCATGGTAAAGGTGCAGCAACACTCCTCTTTTGCCTTTTTCTTCCTCCTTCCCTGTCAGGCGCCAGCTGCAACCATTTTTTTCATTGCTGCCTCAATATCCCTCTCAGTGGCTGTTGATGACATTGGAGTTTTCCGGACAGCAGCTAATAGACAAGAGCACAAGTGATGTTAGAGATGAGAAAGTTCTGTCACAACAGAATGAGTTAAATATTGTAAAATGCAATGGCAACTGCCTGCAGGATAGTTGTATTGTAGTCATTGTAAAAAATATATAGAAAAAATCCTAGCCAATAAAAACGTCCTTCAATCGAAGACTTGCAAGTGATGTTTTCCCATTAATTCCTCTCCAAATAATTTTTTTTGCCAGGGAATTGGAAATTGTGTGCCCCATTACACGCCATACAGCATCTTTCAGGTTGCATCCCCCAATAAGGCTCAAGTGGTTGATCTAAAGGAAGAACAGTTGTAAAGTATTATTATTCCATCAAATATTGATTTCAGAACTCTTCCCAATGCATTTGTATTGTGTTAAAAATAAATAGGAACTTAAAATCCTGTTTATGCTTGGCCAATAGGCATTTGGAAGAAACAACAAATGTGGAAACTGGTTCTGGTCTAATGAGACCAAAACTGAAAATGGTCTGTGTGGCGTAAAGCTAACACTGCTCTTCACCCTGAGGACACCATCACCATGGTGAAGCATGGGTGGCAGTATCATTTTGTGGGGATGATTTTCATTGGCAGGGACTGAGAAACTGGTCAGGATCTAGGGCAAAATGGATTGAGCCAATAAAAAGCAATTCTATAGCAATCTGTTTCAGACTGCAAGACACCTGAGACTGGGGTGGAGGTTCCAGCAGGATAATGACACATAAAAAAAAAATACACACAAACAAAGCTACACTAATTTGTTTTAAAACAAAGAACATGAATGTATTAGAATGGCACAGTCAAAGCTAAAGACATTATTCTTGACAATTGACAATCTCTGGAAGGACTTGAAAATTGCTGTTCACCAACAGTTCATATCAAACCTGAGAGCTTGAGTAAGTTTGCCATGAAGAATTGTGTAAAATTGCGAGACTTACCTCAAAAGACCACAGCTGTTATTGCAGCCAATGTGGTTACACAAAGTATTGACTCAGGGGAGCGAATAATTATGTAACACATTTTTTATTAATTTACTTAACATTTGTCAATTGTTCGGTTTGTTGTGTAAAATAAATGTTAAAAATCCCAATGCAATCCTATTTCACTCCAGGTTGTCAGACTACAAATGAGAATACTTATGCTAGACCACAGTTGTCAAACCAGTTCCACGGAGGGCCTAGTGTATGCTGGTTTTTGGTCTTTCCCTTCAATTAGTGCCCAATTAAGAACTATTAAGACTGCCAGGTGAGGGGAGATCCTAACTAATTAGTGACATTCAATCATTCAGGTACAAGGTAAAAGCGAAAACCTGCAGACACTAGGCCCTTTGTGGATCTGGTTTGACACCCCTGTGCTAGACTATGTATAATCAGAACATAAACTTGCCTAATAATTGCACACATTCTGAAGTGAAATGAATCTCACCAGTTTCACTTTGAATTCTGCCTCCAAAAGATCAGTTTCCAGCCTCTGGAGGCCTTGCTGGTCCATCAATGGCAAAAGTCCATCTTCCATCGTATATTCTGCTGCATTTTGCTGGCTTGGTTGTATCAGTCGTAGGATGAGGGTTTGCTGCTCCAATACCATCACCAGCTTTGTGAGAATTTCCTGAATTAATGCTGAAACAGTGTTTGTGTTAAATTATGCTTTTAGACAAACAGTACAGTTACAGTGGTGCTCTAATATTTGTGAATCCGTTAGACCTGTTTATGTGTGAGTATCTGATTACGCAAAAATATAGAAAATTCTAAAGGGTTTTATTACGTTTAAATTCTAAACTTTGTTCTTTAAATTTGCGCAGGATAGTTGAAAAAAATTAAATTCATCACTAACAACTATAATTACGTCTGTACAGAAAATCATGTTTAACCTTGTACTCTTAATTTCCTAACTTTCATTTGTTCATTAGAGACAATAGTTTTTATTACATATGCAGATACTAGAATTATGTTGGTACTTTGGTTGTTGCATTATGTACTGCAGGAAATGCCCGGATAATTTAGAGGCTGGATTAACAAATTCTCAAATGTAAACGCTGCACATGCCCTCTCCAGCATCAAGCCAATAAACAGTAAAATTATTACTTACTGGCATTAATTTCGAGTGGTAGACTCCTAAGGCTTTGTTGTCGTGGTGCTTGCTACATCCCAGTTCTTGCATGTTCTTAAGATGGAAAAGGTACATTTAAATGTTTGCCTATAGGGCAGGTTTGTTAGGGACTTTGATTTATATCTGATAATTCTAAATATTAAAAGGGGGATGGTGTGTCTGTACTCTGCATCAGATGGATACCCCCTCCCCATTTCTCCGTGGTGCAGCTGGGCGCTTCTTGGAAAGTCTTCTTGTAGTGAAGGTGACTGCTGGGGCCAATGTCTAGCAGGGACTTCAGGGAAGAACAAAGATTGTTTCATAAAAAAATTGAGGTGAACTGTCTCAAATGTAGACTATGTGCTGTAGTCGACAGAAAATTATATAATTCACACAAAAAACTATATAAAACCTATAAAAACCATGATAGAAAAATGTGTTTCGAGACAATTTAGTGCACTTTTCATTCAGCATGTCTGTTTACTACATTAGGGGCCGGTTTCATGGACAAGGATTAAGCCTAGTCTTGGACTAAAAAAGCTAGATCAATGCAGATTTCAATTTAACTTGATTATTTAGTTCATGATTAGGCTTAACCTGTGTCCTCAACCGGCCCTAGATGGCTTATCCAGGCAACTAACTGCACATAACTTAAAAGCAGGAACTCTAGGTGGAGGCCTAGTATGGCCAATATGACTCCCCATCTCTCCGTGGTGCAGCTGGGGGCTTCTTGGAATGTCTTCTTGTGGTGAAGGTGACTGCAGGTCTAGCAGGGACTTCAGTGAAAGCGAACACATTTTTCATTATAATAACAGGGACTGTCTCAAATATATAATGTATGTGCTGTTGTTCCTTGAAAACTAAAACATACTTGTAAACTGGCCCTGCCTAAGTTCTAGTGAAGTGTAGGTGGGTTGGCTGATTAGTGGAGCCTCCGGAAGCCCATCTGGTTGCATTGTTCGTCCTGCTTCCTCCTCACTACCTGTATCAGAGTCCTCTTGAATGCGTCGACGTTGCCTGAGAAAAAATACAATACACCTTACATCATGTTCAGACAAAATGGAGGCTCCAAAGAGCATTTAAAATGTAACACTTTTTTCACCTACATTTTCCGCCGTCTTTTTACACCTTGCTCCTCTGCCTCAGACTGAACGTCAGACATTTTCTCTGCTTCCCGTGCTTTCCGTCTCTCTTTTTCATAACTATCTGTATAAAAATAATGTTTCCAAGCCTGTATTAATAATGAGTAGTTATTCATGAATCCTGAATACATACATTTATTGTCTGTTTTGTTTGCCATACATACCAGTTGTACATAATAATTTGATTTCAAGCGGAATCCAGTCTGGGCCTGGTGCAACTCTTAGTTTGAGAGCAGTTTCCAGTGCTTTTCCTTTAAAGGTTGGCCACATGCACACGCCCTACTTCACCCACTCTCCTGGCATGGACTCCACCTCCACAACTCCATTCTGACCTCGCTTTGTAAATTCTACAACTTTGTACATGGCTTAAGAAAACTAAATAGTTGGGGGGAGAGGAATTAGCATTCATTGCATAAGCAAAGTGGTACCTAAAAAAGAGGTGAGAGACCCATTGCCCTGTAACACCTATTGCCTCCCCGTGTTCATATGAAGCAGAGGCACAGCTACAACTTTGTCTTGATATGGTAGTCTGACATATTTTTGTACATCTTTATTGAGCTCAAAAATTTGTACATATGGCAAAAGGTTTGTGACCACATAAATTCCAAGCTCAATAGAATTTATAGGGTAGTCGAAGAAAGGTGCTTTCTGCTCATATGCCCTAAAGACAACATAAGTATTTTCCTCAAACAGAAGGAGGTTTACTACCACAGCGATGCTGTCACCAATCTTGAAACAATTATCTGCCTTATTAGAAATCTTGATTGTAGTGCTACCTAGGACTGCCTCCTGAAACTGACAAGCATTGTTAAAGTTAGGTGGATTGGGGCCAGCTTTGTGTTCCCTTTTGAAGGTTTTGTTTGACCCTGCATTGTCACTAACCTGTAAACTTTCCATTTCTGAGAGTCTTCGTATGACCTGTGACAAAGGATGGTGTGGGGTTCTAATCATCTTTTTAATCTGGCTTAAAGGGATACTTCACCGATTAGCATTAAGCTTTATATCAGTAGAAACCTGGTAGTATTTTAGAATGAACTGGGATCCATCCCTCATACACCCCTGGGATGTGAAGTCTCTGTATTGGTTGTATGGGAAAGAGGCCTCAGATTACGCAAAAATCGTCATTTTGCGTCATCTGAGGGTTGCCTGCTCAGAGGTTATGAACTACACCCAGCAGAAGGAGCTACTTCCGCATGTTTTCAACCCGCCCATAGGGGGTGGGACCTCACTTCCAGAATTTCAAAAATCGTCAGCCATCTTGAAGCCAAGCGAACAGGCTATTGCTCCGTGGAATAAACTGTGTAATACTTTAGTAGGCTAAACACAATGGCTGAGGGTAGTTTTGAAGATGATATGGCAGAAGGGGGGTTTGAAGATCGGGTGCGTGAATCCAATGCTTGTGTCTGCCAGAAAGAGCCGCAATACAGCAAGGAACCGTTGCCGATGATTGAGGAACAAGAGCCCTTGCAGCTAGAGGAGCGAAACCTGACTGATGCTAAGGAGCAAGAGCCTGGGCAGACACAAGCTGCGGCGGACTGGTGGTGTCAGTGCCCTCGCTGTACGCATATGGACACAGATAGAGTCCTATTGCTGTCGTGAATTTTAGCAATGTCATTTTCTCCTTGAAGAAATCGCTGAATCTGTTGAGGAAACGGACCCACCAGTATGTGTAACACAGCACACTAGCTTTAATCCACACATGGATAGGGGTGTCTTAGAAACCTATTTCCGGATACCGAAAGTGAATTGGAAACGCCAGC
>JACXGM010025680.1:0-15201 GCA_016801145.1 Umbra pygmaea | reverse complement strand
AGTTAGGAGACTTCAATTAAAAGCGAGTAGTGTAATTACGCATTCAACCATACATTTCTTTTCATAATGCCAGTGCATTTTTCTTGTTACACATTTTGTGCCACATACTTTTGCAACCAATGGCTAGCGTCTGAAACCTGAACGAATACCCTTTAGCACCTCCCCTATTTGCTCATTTCTAATGTGGGGCAAAACGAAACTCTGTTTTTAAATGTTTCCTGAGGTTTTATGAATATTTTTTGTGTAAAGCAAAAATAATTCATATAAAATAGAATGATTAATGGTGTGATTTGTGAAGTTTTGAAAAGCTCTTAACACGTTGGGAAACCGTCAGTAAAAACGAATGATCAGACATAGGCAACCTTCACTCGCCTGTTATTAACTTAAGACTATACTTCAGGGATCATTTCTATAGTTTGTGACTAGAGAAATGTGTTACATAAGTGATTGGTCTCGCTAACCACGAGGATAGAGGATAAGACATGATATTCCTTTCTGAGCGCGAAGCTGTCGTTGGGTAATGATTCAATTCATATGCTCACTGCTTTTGATGACCGTTCTTCGCTTTCTTGTAGAGCATTGAGGGAAGGGATATGTTCAGAGTGGATGGACTTGAACGTTGTGAAATAATGAAGACTTGGTCTTCTTAATTCAGTGCAACTATTAAAGCTGCACCGTCAGCCCAAAATTTACTGATTTCACCAGAACGAAAGGCTCAAGCGCAGTCGCGCTGTCTGTGTGAAGACTGCGCGAACCAGAAGACAACACTGTATCCGCGCCACTGATCGCAGTGGCAACTAGCACATTTGACAAATGAACAAAATTAATGCTCTGCTATAGTTAACTGGATATGTTTTATTCATTAGCCCATTAGTAAATCCGTGCCGCGAATATGTTTTAAAAAGTAGTGGGGATAAAATTGACCCTGGAAAAAGGGGTGTAGACATGTGCATTATGTGCGTTAATGTGATCGCCCCCTCTCAGTATTTCAGATGCCCCCTCACCAGTTTTCGGTTGGCGCCGGCTCTGGGCACATGCCATCAACAGTTGTTTTTGTTTGTGTGACATGTAGATGCTTCAGGACATCAGAAATGGCACTGTGGCTTGTGTGCATGACAACCTACATTTTGATGATAAGGAAAAAAGAGGACTATGCTTGGAAATGGACAGGTTTGCTGCAGTCTCAGACACTTGGAAAAGTTTTGTGAAGAAATGCATTGCTTGTTACAAACCAGGATATAACAGCTATTTATGAGCAACTGTTCCCCAAAAAAATTGGTGTTGTTTTACTCAGTACAATAAAATCCATTAAAATATACACTCACCTAAAGGATTATAAGGAACACCATACTAATACTGTGTTTGACCCCCTTTCACCTTCGGAACTGCCTTAATTCTACGTGGCATTGATTCAACAAGGTGCTGAAAGCATTCTTTAGAAATGTTGGACCATATTGACAGGATAGCATCTTGCAGTTGATGGAGATTTGTGGGATGCACATCCAGGGCACGAAGCTCCCATTCCACCACATCCCAAAGATTGTGTTGAGATCTGGTGACTGTTCCTAATAATCCTTTAGGTGAGTGTACACTCATGTACAAAGTTTGTGTCATTTGTTATTTGAAAATGTTTACTTTGTTCATAAAGCATTGGTGTATAGGCTATGTATGTAATAAAAACAATAAAAATAGCTAAAACAAGCCAGACACAAAACAAACTGCATCTGGTTATATTTTAAAACCACCAGAAAAGCCAAAGTATTTCCTTTCAATGTAAAGATATAATCACACTATGAAAATATTTACTTTTTATATTATTTCACAGAATTATGTATCATTATCAAAACTGAATTACATAGGTAATTAAAAAACATAAATAAAAGAGGGAGTGCAATAGCCGCACTGTATCCTATACTTCATATTGCGCAACATGTGATCTGCTTACATTAGTTGAATTTTTTTTACCTTCTACAATAACAAAAGTCTATAGACTTAAGAATTTTAGTTCTATAGAGCCTAAAATATGAGAATACTACAGCATTTATCCTTTGATATTATATATTTTTTCGTATTCTACTGATACATAATACCTTCAACAACAGAAAATCTTCATGTAATTAATCAGTTTTGAGACCATTTTACTTAGGTTTATAAAAACACAATAGGGGTGATGCTCGCAATTCCTGGATACAGTGATTGCTTGGCTAGGATAATTTGGTTTTTAATTAGGCAAGTTACAATTTTCTATTGTCCAAATTTGGTAAGCCCTTGCCCACTGTAGCCTCAGTTTCCTTTTCTTAGCTGACAGGAGCGACACTTGGTGTGGACTTGTGCTGCTGTAGCCCATCTGCTTCAAAGTTCAATGTGTTGTCCATTTAGAGATGCACATCTATGTATCTTGGTTATAATGAGTGGTTATTTGATTTACTATCTAAAGAGTTGTTTAGTTGCAGATGGGTGAAGAAAATAGTTGAACAAACCACTTCTGCCTGGGTAGTGTTTCCCAAACATGGTTGCTAGGACCCCTGGTGTTATACAGTAACCACAAACGTTTGGGAACCACTGGAAATAAGGTCAGTTCATTTTTAGGATGCTTTGCATTACACACCGGTGCAATGCAATCACATTAAAGTTTCTTGAAATTGCAAGCTGTTCTAGTTATTGTTGCATTTTTAAGACCGGTCATTTTTAAGACCAAGACCGGTCTCGAGTACTACAACACTGATATAGCAGACTATATATGGGCGGCCAGGCATCGGGGGAAACTGGGGGCAACCAGGCAGCAGGAAAGCCTGGTAGAAGCCAGGCAGCAGCTGGTAGCTCTGGAAGATTGGCGGCAGCAGCTGTTGGCAATGTAAGCTTAGCGGCAGGTAGCACTGATAGCGTAGCAGTAGCTAGCACTGGTAGCATAGTAGCAGGTAGCACTGGTAGCATAGTAGCAGTAGCACTGGTAGCGTAGCAGCAGGCAGCATTGGTAGCATAGCCGCAGGTAGCACAGGTAGCGTAGCAGCTGAAGTCTCGGGCTGTAGCGTAGCTACTGAACTCTCGGGCTGAAGCTTTACTGCTAAAAACTCTGGCTGAAGCATGGCTGCTGAAGACTGGCTGAAGCATGGCTACTATGACTCAGTGCTGACCTCCAGCGATGACTCAACGGTGCTGCCTACTGGCGGTTCAGCGGCAAGCAGCTATTTTGTGTAGCTGCTGGGGAGCAGCCATTTTCGGTAGCTGCTGGGGAGCAGCCATCTTCGGTAGCTACTGGGGAGCAGCCATCTTCAGTAGCTACTGGGGAGCAGCCATCTTCAGTGGCAACTGGGGAGCAGCCATCTTCGGTAACTACTGGGGAGCAGCCATCTTGTGGAGGGTATTCAGCGAAATCTGGTGGAGGAAATATATCCTGAAGCAGGCTGGCAAAGTCCTCATATGACTGCAGAACCTTATCCCCTTTCGCAGAGAGGTCCTCTGCTAGGTCCAGTGCCAGGTCATCCAAACATAAACAGGTGGTCAGAATTTTGTCCTCCTCAGACAGAGGACCCCTTGGACACCGCTGTAGGTAGGTCTTTATCTGTGTCCAAAACCGACTACTACAGCTGGATTCCCAATCAATCCTCTCAGTAAGGAGGGAGACAGGTACCTGAACTGGTGAGGAATCGACTCTGTCTGACCCACTGGGATCAGGAGCTAGATTATTAAGACCTTTGACTATATGGCTAGAACCTGAGGCTATAGGACTGAGACCCTCGACTTGTGCCTGAGGCTAGAGGACTAGGGCCCGAGGCTAGAGACTGAGGACCTTTGGCAGAAGAGTGTAGGGCTCTACCTGGTGAGCTAACTGCTCAAACCTGTGAACTGAGGGTCTTGACGTAAGACACAGGGGCCCTGCCTTGAAACATAGGAGCCCTGACTTGAAAACATGGGGCCTTGAGAACATGGGGCCTTGAGAACATGGGGCCTTGAGAACATGGGGCCTTGAGAACATGGGGCCTTGAGAACATGGGGCCTTGAGAACATGGGGCCTTGAGAACATGGGGCCTTAACTTGAGAACTTGGTGCCTTAACTTGAGAACATGGGGCCTTAACTTGAGAACATGGGGCCTTAACAAAATAACTGGGACCCTCTACTGGTGAGCTAAGGGCTCTAACCTGTGGGATAGGGGCTCTATCTGAAGAGCATCAGATCTTGACAGAAGAACTTAAGGCCCTGACTTGAGACATAGGGGCCCTGACATGAAAACTAGGGACCCAGACTTGAGAAACAGGGGCCTTAACCTGAGACATAGGTGACCTGACGTGTGACCTAAAGGCCCTATTTTTTTATCTAAATGCCCTGACAGTAGAACTAGGGGCCCTGATATGAGAACATGGGGCCTTGACAGGAGAAAATAATGGTCTGACTTGAGAGCTTGGGGTGCTGGCTTGGGAACATGCAGCCATGTCTGGATGGTTGGAAACCTGGCATGTGGAACTGGAAGTCTGGGTAGAAGAAGCCTCTGGTACCAGAGGGAAGTAGAGGAATTCGGGTGTCACATGGCCTAACTCCTCCATTTTGTAGTTGTCCTCCTCAACATGCAAGGTTGCCGTTATAAGGTCCATGTCAGGCCATATCCTTATCAGACGACATTGTATGTCCTACATGTTATTGTTGTCGTACACATCCTTGTCAGAACTGCTAACATCATACATGGATGTTTACAAGGCATAGTGACCGCATAGTTCTCCCTGTTCCTCAGAAAAAACACTGCCTTTTATAAAAGTTGGTTACGTTTGAAGGTAAGGTAGGCAGGAGGCAGGAGGCAGGAGCGTTTCTCAGTAGTGAAATATTTATTTAACCAAATGAACAGTGATAAAGAACTTCCCTACAAACAACTAACTTAATATCTTTGAAAATACAAAACAACATAATTCATAAAGACTGTGTACATACCGAATGACAGGAGACAATGACCAACAACACGGGAACACACAGAAGCAATTAAATTTTTTTCCAATTGCTAACAAACAAAATGCTAAATTTGTCTCATCGTGTCAAAACTCAGCACACAATAATTTTTTACACAACACTTGGAGATTAACATCTAACTGCCATGTCAAAACTGCCACTCTGCAATCAAAACTTAACACTCTGACTTCAAAAGGCCCTCTTCAGATCGATAGGGAACACACATGCACATGAACAATAAACAGTCAAACAGACACAACACACTGGTTAACTTTACTCAAGACACTTCTGTCATTTGTAGTTTTTAAACCATTTTTATTCCCGCAACCAAGCCTCAGTGATACATTGTACAGGTAGGACAACAACTCCCATTACACGTCAAGGATCACTCCGGTGATTGGGGTCGGGCCACGTCACCTCGTCCACATCACAGGCGATGTTCTCCCTCACCAGGCAATGGGGAAAATATCACCAGGCATGGCATATCCACCCGTGGATTGACCCCACCTCGATGTCTCAGCATGCCTCCTCCATTGCTCGCAGGAGTGGCACGCATGCATGTGGTAGGCGGTCATGGACCTTCCACCGCCATGCCGAAAATAATTCCTCTATCAGGTTGAGGAACGGGGAATAAGGGGACAGGTACAGCACCATGAAATGGTTGTGGTTGGCGAATTAGTCCCGGACCAGAGCAGCCCGGTGGAAACTGACATTATCCCAGATGACAATGAACATGGGCTGCCCTGGTCCATCCTATGTGACCGCGGCATGTAGTGCATGCAGAAATGTCAGTATGTGTGCAGTGTTGTAGGGACCCAGGGTGACATGGTGATGGAGGACCCCCTGACCACTAATGACATCACACATGGTGATGTTGCCCCCGCACTACCTGCCGATGTTCTCGATGGAGGAAGGACCATAGGACAGACAAAGACACAAAAGGGTAAAACCAAAACCAGGGGCCTCATTTATAAAACTTTGCGGTGTATTTGCGTCACAAGTGGCGTACGGACAAAATATAGGATGTGCATACGCAAAGAAATATTCAGATTTATAAAACCGTGCGGACTCACATCCTACGCCGTTTTCCCTTTATAAATCACAATCAACTCTAAATGTGGAGCAGCTTTTGCGGCTGCATGTCACACCCATAAGTGCCCATAAATAGTCATTGAAATGCCCCTGAAATTAATATTCATTGATTGAGAAATCATGTCAAACAGAGAGAGGAAAACCAAAAAAAGAAACTTCACTTAATGTGAAGTAGAAATGATTGTTGGCGAGGTGTAAAAGTAGAGTAAAATGTTGTTTGGAGGGCACAGTGTGACCATTACTAATGCCAAAAAAGCGTTGCAAAAGTTTGCAGACACTGTGAATGCAGCCTGAGAGTGGACCATGGCCGAAATTTAAAAAAGTGGTCAAACATCAAAGTCGATGCCAAAAAGCGTCTAGCGCTTCATCGCGAAAGTCTGCCACGTTTGGGGGAAGATTAGTTAAATTAGTGAGCAACATGTCTGCATCATAAATTAATTTGGATATTGATGGAATGAAAATGCTTAAGATTAATGACAGCAATTTCTTTCTCATTCGGTGCTCTTATGGCAACATGAGTGAAGTCAATACCACTGATACATTTGGGAAACCGGACATAGCTGCAAATTTTGCTTTTGTGTTTGCCTGTTCACCCGCGGTGTACGGAAACTTCATGTAGGCTAATTATGCGACAAGCCTATTATACCTAACACGTCTGGTATAACCCGGCTAGGGTTGGCTGAGAACCCTGACCTGTCAGCCACTTCCATGTGGAAAGTGCCAGTCGCCAGATATCCTGTTATTATGAAAGGTGCCACTAAATAAAATGCTTTATTAGGCCATTATTATTATTATCTTCTAACAGCTCAAGATCCAAGCATTGCGATGGAATGGCTTTTTATAACCATCCATTTGACTGTATCTGATAATCTACTGTTGTCGGTATTAATCTAATTGTAAATGGGAAATAGTTCTGCGTAAATGGAATTTTTTGCACCTTTCAAAACGGTCAGATGGAACACATTTAAAAATGAAACAAACTAAACGCATATAAATGAACATCATGATTCTGTAGCTGATGACGACATGTACTATGAAAACTACTTTACCCAATGGACAATAATGACTATGTATCTATCTATCGATCGATCTATATACAGTGCCTTGC
This sequence comes from Umbra pygmaea, assembly GCA_016801145.1. NCBI lineage: Eukaryota > Metazoa > Chordata > Actinopteri > Esociformes > Umbridae > Umbra > Umbra pygmaea. The sequence continues at coordinate 8,065 of JACXGM010025680.1, read as the reverse complement.
GAAAGTATTCGGCCCCCTTGAACTTTTCGACCTTTTGCCACATTTCAGGCTTCAAACATAAAGATATGAAACTGTAATTTTTTGTGAAGAATCAACAACAAGTGGGACACAATCATGAAGTGGAATGAAATTTATTGGATATTTCAAACTATTTAACAAATAAAAAACGGACAAATTGGACGTGCAAAATTATTCAGCCCCGTTAAGTTAATACTTTGTAGGGCCCCCTTTTGCTGCGATTACAGCTGTAAGTCGCTTGAGGTATGTCTCTATCTGTTTTGCACATCGAGAGACTGAAATTTTTGCCCATTCCTCCTTGCAAAACAGCTCGAACTCAGTGAGGTTGGATGGAGAGCATTTGTGAACAGCAGTTTTCAGTTCTTTCCACAGATTCTCGATTGGATTCAGGTCTGGACTTTGACTTGGCCATTCTAACACCTGGATATGTTTATTTGTGAACCATTTCATTGTAGATTTTGCTTTATGTTTTGGATCTTTGTCTTGTTGGAAGACAAATCTCCGTACCAGTCTCAGGTCTTTTGCAGACTCCATCAGATTTTCTTCCAGAATGATCCTGTATTTGGCTCCATCCATCTTCCCATCAATTTTAGCTATCGTCCCTGTCCCTGCTGAAGAAAAGCAGGCCCAAAACATGATGCTGCCACCACCATGTTTGACAGTGGGGATGGTGTGTTCAGGGTGATGAGCTTTGTTGCTTTTACGCCAAACATAACGTTTTGCATTGTTGCCAAATTTTGATTTTGGTTTCATCTGACCAGAGCACCTTCTTCCACATGTTTGGTGTGTCTCCCAGGTGGCTTGTGGCAAACTTTAAACGACACTTTTTATGGATATCTTTCAGAAATGGCTTTCTTCCTGCCACTCTTCCATAACGGCCAGATTTGTGCAGTATACGACTGATTGTTGTCCTACGGACAGACTCGCCCACCTCAGCTGTAGATCTCTGCAGTTCATCCAGAGGGATCATAGGCCTCTTGGCTGCATCTCTGATCAGTCTTCTCCTTGTATGAGCTGAAAGTTTAGAGGGACGGCCGGGTCTTGGTAGATTTGCAGTGGTCTGATACTCCTTCCATTTCAATATTATTGCTTGCACAGTGTTCCTTGGGATGTTTAAAGCTTGGGAAATCTTTCTGTATCCAAATCCGGCTTTAAACTTCTCCAAAACAGTATCTCGGACCTGCCTGGTGTGTTCCTTGTTCTTCATGATGCTCTCTCTGCTTTTATCACAGAGCAGGTGCATTTATACAGAGACTTGATTACACACAGGTGGATTCTCTTTATCATCATTAGTCATTTAGGTCAACATTGGATCATTCAGAACTTCTGGAGAGAGTTTGCTACACTGAAAGTAATGAATAATTTTGCTCGCCCAATTTGTTTTTTTTTTTTGTTAAAAAAGTTTGAAATATCCAATAAATTTTGTTGTACTTCATGATTGTGTCCCACTTGTTGTTGATCCTTCACAAAAAATTACAGTTTTATATCTTTATGTTTGAAGCCTGAAATGTGGCAAAAGGTCGAAATGTTCAAGGGGGCCAAATACTTTCGCAAGGCACTGTATATATATATATATATCTATCATAATCTATTTTTCTTTCTGCTCCGCCAGACAGAGACATCGACAAGAATATCAGTTTTAAACATGATTTTGTTCAGTTTACCGTATTATTTATGAGGATAAATTACATAACATTACAATATAATTACAGAACATATTTGAGCAAATGTGTCTTTATTTGCATTTACGTTGGCTACAATCTTATTTTAATTTACTTGTATTTCACCACAGGCTGTTGAATTTGAGAATGGCTTTGTGAAATTTTCATATTATTAATGAGAGGCATTATTTTGATTTCGTTTAGCAACACAACGGTCTGCAGTTTCAAACAGCTTCACGTGTTTCACCCATCTGCGGGCGGTGTTGCCATTTCTCACTTCACCCGTTTTTGTGCGTACGCATGGGTCAGAGTTGCCATGAAGGACCGCACATTCTCCCGTCAAGTTTGCTTTTTTATAAATCCCAATTATTGCGTAGAGAGCTGCGTATGTCTTCTTTTGTGCATACGCCACATTTATAAATGAGGCCCCAGGTCTGAAACACAACTGGGGACGTTGTGTCAGCCCCAAGTGTTCTGTGAACTGACATAAACCAGTAGAATATTCCATAACCAGGTAATTTGACCCGTTCTATATTTAAATATAACTTAATTTCATATAGACCTAATTACAAAATTTTACCTGTAGCAACAAACCATGAAAAAGTCAAAATTAAATAAATTAAACATGTGAATATAAACGCAAACAGTAATTTCTAGTAAATGTTTGCTATGTTGTTTGAATGAGGTGTACAGAACATTGGTGTTTATCCCTAACTTTTTTCAGAATTGTTCACTTGACACTGCAATTGTGCGTTGTCAAAGCATGGTATTTATTTCAGTCGCGTTTAATAAATAAAACATTTTATATAGAAATAAAATTGATTTTTATTGTACTGCATTTCCCCAAGTGTTTTGAAAGTCGGGTGACGTGCCTTTTTATAGTTTTTTGTTCATGTTTTAGGTAACACTTTATTTTGAGAGTCCATCTCTAGATGCTCTACATATTATCTACATACTGTCAACAACATTTTAACAAACTATCTACTAACCCTAACCCTAACCTTAACCATTCCCCCTATGTTAAACCTAACCTTAACCATTACCCTAAAACATATTCTAAACTTACTCCTACCCTTAAAATACACATTTAGTTGCTTATCAACAGATGGTTCTTTGATAGTTTGTTGATAGTCATATCATCAACAAACTATCTGTAGAGCACATACAGATGGAATGTCAGACTCTCCAAATAAAGTGTAACCATGTTTTATTGTATAGGATAGTTGTGGTCATATGCTTTGCCAATGTTGTATTGCAGTCATGTGAACAAAGCCAATTGTATTGAGTAGTGTTTTAATGTGCGGCTGGATGCTAAGTTGCTTTCTGGGGGAGTCCGACAGCGGATAATCCCTCTTGTAAATATGTAACCACTGTGATAACAAGGTAATCAAGGTGTATCCATCAGAAAAACTAACGGTTTTAACAGAAATTAATTATTACAAGTAGGGGTGTCACGATACCAAAGATTCAGTAGTTGGTGCCAATACCAGTAAAATAACATGATTCTCAAAGATGATTTCGAGACCACGGTAAAAAAATTATGTTCTAAAATTCCATGTACTTGAACTTGACAAACATGAAATTCTTTATTAAAATACTTGAAAAATATCAAAATGTCATAAGACATAAAAAACATGCAATATAGCATAGAACAACATAATAAAGTGCAATTATGTTCACAGTGCAACAACTAGTGTCCCCAGACACATTCCAGAAAAAAAAAATGTGGATATAGCAGTGCAGCCATTCAGCTAACAAGATGAACATGTTTTTTTCAAGAGATTTTTTAGAGAGGAAAACATATAACATGTCAACATGGTCTTGGGTAAGTTGCAAACTTTTGTGTGTAATGTGATGGGCATTGCCATTTGTCCCATGTGTATGGCTATATTGGATCATTAAAGCTTTGAATCATATGTTATTATCAGTTTAATATCTGATACGTTCCCCATCTGGGAACTATATATATAAAATTTATTTTTTGAACAGGGAGTCTGCAGCGGGACTTGCTCCATCAGCTCCACGCATTGACAAGGTATTGCAGTACCTCCGGGAACGGTGCAACCATTTAAAGTGTAAAAAATTAAAAAGTATATTATCCTCCGCCGAACGAAGCAGACTCCCTAGCTAGCAAAGTTTCGCAACTGGAGGCAAAGCCCTTTTTGTTTGCTTTTGATTTTTTCTGCCATTTTCAGTTATCCTCATCTGACAAAGCTAGCTAGCTAGCTAGCTATTGGTAACACTGGTATCTTGGCTAACGGTGCCTACGGTGCTTCAAAAAATGGGTATTGTCAGTGTTTTATAATTTCAGAACCGGAAGGTGTCTGTAGTATCGGTTCTCGTGACATCCCTAATTACAAGTGTCATACTATTTAGACCAGGGAATCAGCATATATATGTTTAATAATAATAACATAAATATTTAGTAAACAAAGGTATGCAACGATCCAATATCAGGAGAAAACAGGCAGAATTTATATCCCAGGCAGAGTAAGGTATAGTCAAGAGGATGGCAGAGGTTCACTTCTCAAATAAGGCAGACTACAGTACAAATCCAAAATCCAGGGAATGATCAGGTACACAGGCGAGAGTTCGGTACACAGGTATCTGATGGGCAGAGGTACAAATCCGATAGGCAGAGATGTCAGTAATACAGGAAGAGGTTTATACTTGCTATAAAGCAGGGAGAATTAGATCAAGTGGGTAGTCCAAATGGCAGGCAGGGTCAAACACAGGCAGGCAGGAATCAAGCAGGAATTGGAGAGCTCAGGCAAAACGGGTCAGGTTGTCAGGTATCCAAAACAGAATGTTTACAATAGCACTCAGTAGTTGTGAAAACAATACCTCACCCAGAGGTAAAGGACCTGGTGTGTTTTATACTGTGGCAAAGGGGAGTGCAGGTGTTCAGAATTTGATTAATTGTGATCTGTGCTATGTGTTTCTTGGAGGTGAATGAGGAACTTGGGATCTGCGGGATGTGTAGCTGACAGGTAAGTGAGGTTCTGGGAACTGGAGTACGTGCTTCAGAGAAACGGGGAACTTGTGCACAGTGCCCTTACACTCTGAAGTGCCCCTTTTTTTAGTGGTGGTGGTTGAAGTTTTGCAAGGGTAAACAAAAGTCTTGTTGTTTGAATAAGTACGAAACACTATGGACCCTATTTTAACGATCTAAAAACGCAAGTATGAAACGCGAAACGCAAGTGACATTGTGGGAGGTTCCCGGGTGCTGTTGCTATTTTACCGGCGGGATAAATGACTCTTGCGCCCGACGCAAATCTAAAATGGGTAGGTCTGAAGTAGCTTCATTAGTCATAGGTGTGGTTTGGGCGTAACGTGCAATAAACCAATCAGAGCGTCATCTCACATTCCCTTTAAGAGCAGGCGCACTTGTTCCATGGTGGATTGCTATTATAACGGCGGATTGGTATTGATTTTTCTTATTATAAAATGTAAATAAAGTAATGTCACAAAGATATACTTTTCCGATGTTTTCGGCTCACTCTCACTTAATCAAGAGGTTATGAATGCATGGTAATATTTGTGCAATGTAGTCTAACATTAGAGCAAGATTACTTTGCTTACCTCACTCTTCTGTCATAAATGCCCCTCTCCCATTCTGATTGCTAAAAGTGGCTGAGTGGCTAAAGCAACGGCACATGCATTTCAACATCACGTAGATGTTGAGCCAGGGTAATTGGTGAAGTCATGGGTGATTTTACTATTAGCATCGCAAATTACTTGGATGTTGATTGAATGTGTTCCCTTGTGGTTGATGTATGTCAGTGCAAATAATTAATTCTGAATAATTTGGGTAAATGTGTACAGTAGATGTATGACAATTATTTCCACACCTTTGGACACCACAATGATTTCCTTCGTTAGGTAATATATTTTTTTAAATTGTGTATGTATTGCAATAATGGGAACTGTCGCATTTGTGTAGATGAGAGGAGCAAAGTGTATGCGCGTTGTGCACACACTACATTATGGCCAAAAATGCACCCTTAAAATAGCATCTGAATAACACGCCACTGACTTTTAACCAGGTTTTTCCTGGTCAGTGGCGGAATTGTTTTCGGTAACTGCAAGATAGCACCAGGGAACATTTGCCCTGGAACACGCCTCTTCTTTTTGCTGAACTGCCCAACGAGCGAAAGTTCATTCCCTAATTTACCGACGCGCATAAGTCCCATATGCGTCGGATGCAAGATAGGAATGACACATGCGTTGGTGTAAAAAGTCAATTGCGCTGGGTGTAAGATAGTCTAATATTGTCTATAAAGGCAATATTTTATTTATTTGATGTCTGACTGAGACATGTGGGACCTGACATGAGAGGTCTAGCATTTAATATGGCCAATAAATAGTCTGCACTTAAATAGCATACAGTAGCATTTCAAATAAAATTTGATTTTGGCCAAATGTATTTTACAACAGGAAAAACTGTGCGACCTTATAGCTACAACAAACTCGTTTGTAACCTGTTGATGAAAATGTAATGTAATGCCCGTCGCTGCGGTTTTAGTGACAGACAAAATGTACATTTGCACACAATCACTGGTCAAAAACCCTGTAACTGCATTTGAGTTTGACTTTTCTAAAATGTTGGACAAAAGAACTTAGTATGCTACACGCAGAAGCATGCTGTGTACTGTACATCGCGCTTAAAATGAACAACGAACGGTGGGCTTCTCTTAGCTGATCTAGTTAGCTATCATCATTAACTAGCTCTACTGAGCGCAATATTAAGAGTTGATACACAAGATGCACATTGTTTTAAAGCTGATCTTCCTATTAACATTGGTGTATACAATTCAAAACGTATATTTTGTGGTGAATGTGACTAAATATTAAAGTGCAAGTTACACAGATGGGATAGCTATCCAACAGTCAATCCCTGGCTTTTCCAGAATCAGAAATCCATATGCTACAAATTATTGTTTAGTCGTCATAATGTGCACATTAATCAACACTGCCTTTGCCTATCCTCCTCTGCAGAAAGTGCTGCCAGCCAGTCAGAGGCAGGTAGTGCAGAAGGACAGAGTAAAAGCACTGTAGCAGTCAACAAATAGAATGAACCAGGATAGAGAGGTAAGGAAAATGAGTAGGAAAGACTCGTCAACACATCAAAAGTATGAAACCATTCTTGTGGCTCATTATCCAGTTTTTGTAGTTATTTGAAACAATGGTTTATTAAATTACAAACTATAATACTCTGCCATGTTAGTGGTGCATGATGTAGGTTGTAACATTTGTACTATTTATACTAAACAAACATAGACACAAAATGCAACAATTTCAATGACTTAATACATTATTGTTAATGTAAGGAGATAAACTGAATACAGGTCAATGGATTTCCCATGATGTGAATACACATGCACCAGGAAAAAGTGGTCCTACATTGTAAATATAGAATATCTATTGTTGTTCAATACATAATTTTCACTAATTTCCAAATACAGTGATCTGTAACATAAGTGACATTTTTGCAAAATGCTTTTATTTTGTCTCAGAATGATTTCTTTATATGAACTGTAACTCAGTAACTACTTTGAAATTGCTTATATAGCTTTGTTCAGTATAGTTTTGGATGAAATAGCTTGGCATAGGTATTCAATTATAAAGACACAATTTCAAAAAACAATCTGTTATTTGAAGACAATGAATATGAATATATTTAAGATGGGGGCCCAGACATATATTTTCATAGTGGACAGAAATACTTTTAAAGCTGAGCTATGCAGTTTGGGCCATTTCTTCGCTGTTTTCACGCTTTTTGCTCGCAGATTTCTCCTTAGAGCTCCCCCTACAGCTTCGGAACAGATATATGGCAACACTGTCGTAAAAACCTTTCGGCGACTCCCCCCCCCCTCCGGTAATGTACATTTGTTTTCAAAGAAGCCGGTGAACGCACGGAGCCATGTCCACTGAGGTATGTAAATGTATGATACAAGGCATAAACATTTTGAGATAGTGTACTGTTATCAAACGTAATCCATCAATTTAGGGTTGAAAAACAAGAGACTAAGAAGTATTTCAGTTTGTTTTATTTATTTTAGCCTACCTCAATTGTAGACTAGATTAGGCAGTATTGAAATTGCATTCGTTTATGTTTACTGGGATTAGAATTAGTTTTACTTTTGGTAGATGAACAGCCCAAACGATTAGTGTCACACCAATACACGTAGTAGGGTAGGTGTATAATTGATTTGTTCATTACGATTGGCTTGAAACGTCTGTTTGATAACGGTTCATTGTATGATATTGCAGTTCTCAACTTCAACTGCCTCGTCTGAGTTTGCTGCCGAGGCGATTGGCGCAAATACTGAGTTTTGGTAACCAGAGGAGGCTGAAGGAGCTGCAGGAACAGCGCACAGCTGAAA
>JACXGM010025679.1:0-15201 GCA_016801145.1 Umbra pygmaea | reverse complement strand
GGAAATGCCAAAATGCCTGAAGTCCAGTGTCAAGTACCCACAGTCAGTGATGGTCTGGGGTGCCATGTCAGCTGCTGGTGTTGGTCCACTGTGTTTTATCAAGGGCAGGGTCAATGCAGCTAGCTATCAGGAGTTTTTGGAGCATTTCATGCTTCCATCTGCTGAAAAGCTTCATGGAGATGAAGATTTCATTTTTCAGCATGACCTGGCACCTGCTCACAGTGTCAAAACCACTGGTAAATGGTTTACTGACCATGGTATTACTGTGCTCAATTGGCCTGCCAACTCTCCTGACCTGAACCCCATAGAGAATCTGTGGGATATTGTGCAGAGGAAGTTGATAGACGCAAGACCCAACACTCTGGATGAGCTTAAGGCCGCTTCCAAAGCATCCTGGGCCTCCATCACACCTCAGCAGTGCCACAGGCACGTTGCCCCTGTACATTTAGTTTAGCAGATTTATGCGAGAACATTCCACACATTACATACATTTCATAGCGTTAGAAATTAAATTGCAACATTCACAGTTAAGGTTAGGTAGGAGGATACTAACGGTTGAGGTTAGGCATGAGGTTACTAACGGTTAAGGTTAGACATTAGGTTACTAACGGTTAAATTTATATATGACGTTACTGAGGTTAAGGTTAGCATTAAGGTTAGGGTTAACATTGCAAAAAACGACAATCGTCTGTCTGCATGACACATGTAATGTAGAACAAAACACGCACGAAATGCCAGTCTGGATTTGAACTCGCGAACACTGGCATGCAAGTCGCGGATTTATACGCCCATCCACCATCCCCGACCTCCGCCCTAGCAAAAACGACGCTATTTACATGCTACGTCATGATCTTCATATGTTCATATTTAACGTTATTCGAGTGTTCAATTTAGTTCCCTACAAACGTAATTGACCCTCTCATACGTTCATATTTGACATATTTCGGTTTTACAAAATAGTTCCCTCAGAAGGTTTTTCATGTGATTTAGGGCTGGTCTACCACAGCATATTGGGGTTGAAATGAAATATTGAATGTGCACACTGACAGCTGTAATAGAGGGTATCTACATACAAATCGTTTGAATGGTTCAGGAATTACAGCACTTAAATTACCATACCTGAAGTCTAGAATGCATAGAAATCATCAGATAGTGGGTTGCTTCCCTAGATATGCTCTGCCTTTACTGCACCTGTCTTCAGTTTTAGATATTTTTGCCTTTAGCAACTGAAATGCATGCTCAAGTGTATTTAGGTCAGGTAATTGACTTGGCCATTGATGAATATTTCACTTTTTGCCTTAAAAAAGTTTTGTTTCTTTTGCGGTATGCTGTGGCTCCATTGTCCATCTACAACTGTGAAGCGCTGTCCAATGTGTTTTGCAGCATTTGGCTAAGTCTGAGCTGATAACATAGCCCTTCAAACTTCAGAATTCATCCTGTTACTTTTTTCCGCAGTCACATCATTAATAAATGGAAGGCAACAAGTTCCATTGTCAGCCATACAGGCCCATGCCCTAACACTACCTCCACCATGCTTCACAGATGAGCTAGTGTGATTCAGATCATGAGCAGTTTGCTGCCTTGTCTGTACTCTTCTCTTCCTATCATGCTGTTACAAGATGATCTTTGTTTCATTTGTCCATAAGATGTTGTTCCAGAACTTTTCAGGTTTTATTTATGTTTTTTTGTTGCAAACTCTAACCTGTTCTTCCTGTTTTTGGTATACATCTTGTGGTAAACCCTCTGTATTTATGTAGCCTTCTCTTGATTGTTGACTTTGACAAATATATGCCCTCCTGAAATGTGTTCCTAATCTGGCCAAATGTTGTCACTTGTTTTCCTTCACAAGGGAAAGATTTAGTCTCTCATCCAACACTGTTGTTGTTTCTGGTCTTTGGGCATTTTGGTGTTTTCCTGAGCTCATCTGTGGGCCCTTTCATTTTAAGAATGTACCAAATAGTTGATTTGGCTACACGTATTGTTTTTGCAATCTCTCTGATTGGTTTGTTTGATTTTTCAGTCGAATAATGGCTTGCTTCACTTGCAAAGACAGTTCTTTGTACTTTATATTGATTGTTAACAGCAACAGATTCCGAATGCTAATGCCACACTTGAAATCAAATCTAGAACAGTTATCTGCTTATAACATAAAACAACAGCTGTAATTCCTAAACAGTTCACCCAATTTGGATGTAAAAATGGTCAAATCACATCTCAAAATGCAGACTATATTCTTTATTTACATTAAACTATGCTGCGGTGGCAAGGTGAAATATTAATAATTTAAATTTCCTAAAATTTGTGGACCTAATGTAAAATGGAAATTAAAGCTGCTCAAGGGTCCTGCTCCTTAAAATGTATAAAAAAAATCCTTTAACAAAAAGTGGATAAACTGCATTTACTGTACTTGTGCCATCCACATACTAACAGTTTAGATTTTTATTAAATTACTTTCTTATGAGGACTGTAATGTTCACATTTTTATCAAAAGTACAATAGCATTGTAAAGTTTGGGGTCATCTAGAAATGTGCATGTTTTTGATTTTCATACCTTAATTCACCAAGGTAGCATTAAATTTAATATTATATAAATCCAAGTCATTACCAATGTTGCGAATATAATTGTTCAAAATTACTGATTTATAATGAATTATTAAAACACAAAAGGCGATTTTTCAGCAGCCATTAATTCGGTGTCCTAATGATAGTCTTTTAGCTCCTCTTTAATTTCATATCAATTTAATGCCACCATGGTGAATGAAGGTATCAATTTCTATCAAAACACTTGAAAATTCCTGGGTGACCACAAACCTTTGACTGGTAGTATATTTTCCTGTTAAAGCTGCATAGCAAGGAAAAGGCAGTATTGGCCACAATATGACTGCCCAAACAAACAATTACAAGTACTTCTGTGATAAAAATGACCTTATTTATTCCAGTTTAAATATTAGAGTCAATTTGAGTGAGTCAGATTTCCTATTGAGTCTACTGATGATGTTGATGCTTCATCTCTATTATCATTCTTAAAAATAAAGTGTATAATGCATTTACATTATCAGTACTCCTTTTCTGTATTAAAATATGAAGATTCAGACAGTTATATGTATTATTTACAGAGTTTACAGTACAACAGAGACATTAAATTGTGAACTCGAGTTCCTACTGTACCCTACTGTACAAATGGAACCTATTTTCCAAGTCTCTGAAACTGCTAGTTACCAGTGATAATGTTGGCTTTATAGAGAAAAAGAGTTACAGTAAGTGACCATCGTTGATGCAATCAAAAAATTGCATCAAAGGTTAGATTTGTTGGGTGTTTAGATTTAGAGATTTTTTACAAAGTACAACAGGGCCATTCAACTTTGGTCAGCGACAAAACACTATACTACTTAGTCTGAATATGTCCCAAGAAGATGGTAACCAAAGGTTTTTGGCACACCAGGTCTGTAGATGAATAGCCTTTTTGTATGAATCAAGCATTTTTTTATTCTAAATATGCTGGGAATCAGGAATAATGTTGACTTTATGGAAATACAGAGTTGAGTAACCATGAGTTTCTCAAATATGTACTCAATTGATTGCCTCAAAGATTACATTTGTTCAAAGGTTGATTTGTGGGTTTAAAAAAATCAGGAATCAACAGATTCAACAAAGGATACTTTTGATTAGAAGACTGACTCCTGTTATAAATTGTGTCTGATATTACAGTTGTGTTGGAAAAATCATTGTACCTGTAGTTGCCTTGCAGCACCATCTAAGCCCTGTGAAATAAAAATATACATTTTGATAATTTAACATCTCACAGTATAAATATTTGTAAAAACATATTATCATCAGGAATCCCAGTGACACGTTGTTCTTTGGAAATGACAGAACCAAAACCAAGGAGACACTTTAAAGGCACATTAGAGGAGACACTCCAAAGGCATTTGAGTAGATATTACAGAAACATAGTAGATACATGAATAACAGATACTATAGAAACATATATTACAAAATCATTAGATTTTAAAGAAACATAGAAGATATAATTGTAACAATAGAATAGATAATACAAAAACACTTGAGTAGGTAGAGTAGAAACAGAAAATATATAGAAACATTAAATAACATATAATTTAAAAATATATATATAGTTGACATTACAGTACTGAAACATTATTGTCTGTATTACCTGTGGTGTGGAAGCATCCTGGAAGATAACCAGAGCTCCATGCGATGAAGCCAGGACATAGACACACAGCAGCAGCACAGCCAACACTCCAGACATGACCAAACTGCAGCTAAACTCTGACTTTACTGCTTACAAAACTACACAGCTCTTTCCTACTTAACTGAACTACTCCTTGTAGGAGTGGCAGGCTGTGGGTGTTAGTCTGTTTTATACAGGCGCAATGACCAGCAGACCTGATCTTAGCTGGCAGGAGGCACTGAGCTCTCTGTGTGAGGGTCTGCGTACTTGTAAACACAAGTATGCATTATGGGATTTCTGCCCACTGGTTGTGAAATTGCTAGTGGTGCTGTCGAGCCAAAATGGGTCCCCGTAAATGACAATTACATGTTCATGTTCATTTCAAACTGTATGTACAAGTTTAAGTTTGTCACATGCAGAAAAATGCAGATTTTATTGCATGTACAGTCAAATTCTTGTGCCGCGGCTCCAGCAATGCAGCAATAACAAAAAGGTGCAAGATAAACCAATGTCTATTAGTAAACAATAAGATGTAAAAAAAGAGACCAAGCTAATAATATACAGTCTGTACATGGAAATAAAATTATCCTTTGTAACGATCACGGTGCGGAAAATATTTCTGTAGTGACTTTATACAGTTAGGACCAAAGATATTTGGACATTGAATAAGTTATATTTTTTCTGCTGTCTACCACAGCATTTTGGGTTGGAAATTAAATAATGAATGTGCACACTGTCAGCTGTAATTGAGGATATCTACATACAAATCGTTTTAATGGTGCAGGAATTACAGCACTTAAAAAATCCTACCTGAAGTCTAGAACACATAGACATCACCAGATAGTGGGTTGCTTCCCTAGATATGCTCTGCCTTTACTGCAACTGATTGTTTTTGCCTATAGCTACTGAAATGCATGCTCAAGTGTATTTAGGTCAGGTGATTGACTTGGCCATTGATGAACATTTCACTTTTTGCCAATTTAAGTATTTTTTTTACAATTTAAGTATTGACAGACATCAGCTAGCCTCTACTAGCTGCTACCATCATCGTAAGGATACAGGATATAGCCACGTCGTAAAGCCTACACAGGGTACCGCCATTCCATTGCATAATAACATACCAGATTACCCTTCTGCCTCAATTCACCAGATCACTACAGCTAATCAGGCAGCTACAGTAGTAATATCTGCCAGCTAACTACAGTAGCTCAGCTACTTAGCGACAACAGTGCAACTAAGTTTACCCTTATGAAAAGAAAGTATACCAGTACTTCAAGTTTACTGCCATGCTGAAAATAATTCCTTGATCGGGTTGAGGAATGGGGAATAAGGGGGCAGGTTCAGCCCCGTGAAATGGTTGTGGCTGGCGAACCAGTCCCGGACCAGAGCAGCCCGGTGGAAACTGACATTATCCCAGATGACAACGAACATGGGCTGCTCTGGTTGGTCCTATGTGACCGCGACATGTAATGCATGCAGAAATGTCAGTATGTGTGCAGTGTTGTAGGGACCCATGGGGGCATGGTGATGGAGGACCCCCTCACCACTAATGGTGGCACACATGGTGATGTTGCCCCCGCACTGCCCGGGGACGTTCTCGATGGTGATGGCTGATGATGTTTCGGCCCTGATGTCTGGTTTTTGCCAGTGTCTCTTCCTCTTTCTCCTCTCCCACTTCCCCCGTCTCTTTCTCATTCTCCTCTCCCTCTTCCCCCGTCTCTTCCTCTTTCTCCTCTCCCTCTTCCCCGTCTCTTCCTTGTTCTCCTCTCACTCTATCCCATCTCTTCCTTGTTTTCCTCTCCTTCTTCCCGTCTCTTCCTCATCTTCTCCTTCCCCTTGGTCCTGCAGCCTTGATATTCGCGATTGTCTCTCGACAGGTACTCATACCTGAGTTCTATGTATAGTGCTACATATGTGACTGATTGGTGTTTAATTACCGGTTAAGTGTTTTACTGTGTGTGCGGGGGTGTTGCTAATGTCATGTGTGTTTTGATTATTGACTGGACATGCTGACTGCAGAGTGTTTCATCATTGGCCAATGTGTGTAACATGCACGATGTGTGTAGTGTTTTGCACCGTGTGTTACAGAATGGTTTACAGTGCCATGCCGACAATGTGTTTTTTTCGTTTGGTATCTGTGTGTATGACATGGATGCAAATGGTACGGTTTCGACGCATTGGTCTCGGCATTCACTTATAGTGTTTTAGCAATTGGGAAAAACTGCTTCAGAAGGCCCTTGATATCCCACCACTACTATTGGTCCTCTGGTAGCTTTAACCATCATCCTGGAGAGATAATATGCTAAATGTTTTCACTCCAACCCTAATTCAGCACACAATATTCCAATAATTAGCTAGTTGATAATCTGAATGAGGCTACATTATGTGTGGTTGGAGTGAAAACCTACAGGATGGTAGCAGTAGCGGAGTGGCAATCGGGAGCCTCTGGAAGAATACTCTGGAAGAATAAGGTGAGGACATACACAGAAGATGATGCGGATGATGCATCTGAAGGCAGTGGTAATGAAGGCCCAGAGCTGGTTATTAAGAATGTCTGTATGTGTAAAACCTGTGCCATTTGTGTGTATCTTGTCCTGGCACAATACATGTCATTGGACTAGCCTACCAATTTCTGTTGATGTGATCGACCACTCAAGTGGCCTGCGAGAGGAGATTTTCTACCCTTAAGGCCCTTGCACAATGTTATGTCAATCATGCATGCACACGCCCTCCGAAACCTTCGCGTCCGTAATAAAAACAATCGTATCAGGTTCGATTTTCTGCGTTTTTCGCATCCATAGCCAGCATTTTGAGAGTTTTTTTGACAATTCAGAGCCACCGTACAAAAACTTGTTTTTTCTTTTAAGCCAGCACACCAACTCCAGCTCTGGACACCCCCTCCCCCCTGTGGCCAGTGGTTGTTGAGTCCCCCAGTATCTGCATTCCTGATTCTGTGTGCCTTGTCTTTGTTAGTGTTCTCTGTGCTGTGTCTCTGTCCTGTTCTGTGTGTTTGTTCCCTTCGGTTTGTGTCTCCCTCATGTGGTGCAGATTCAGCTGATCATCACTTATCACTGACTCCTCCCCCCCGGTTCCAGCAATTATCATCATGTCCCATCATGCCCTTCAGTATATAATGTGCCATCTTCTGTGTGTGTCTCTCTCTTTCTCTTGTTGGGTCTATGCTGGAGCTCTCGTTTTTGGTGGTCTGTATTTGTTTGCATGTGGTTGAGGCCACACTAGATGACTTTGGTTTATCCTGGCTGATGCCTTAACTCTGTATTTTGTAGTAGTAGTGTTTAGTAGAGTTACTAGAGTGAGCGCTGTGTTTGATTGTATGAGTTGTTAGGTCTAATTAGAGTGTTAGTGGTGTTTGGGTGTGTCCAATTGTGATTTATCAGGGTTATGTTAGTATTGTATTTGTATTATATTAATGCCTTATTTGTTCTTTTCTTCACGGAGTGACGAGTAGTTTAGAGCTGCTGCAGAGTGTACACCACCTGTAGGGTAACTCTCTTGTTAAGCACACTAGATACATCTGGGCGGATCACCAATTGTAAGTTTGGTTAGTGCGCCTTCACCGTGTGCCAGTTTAGTTTAGTGTTTTGTGTTTGGGAGATAGGACAGGTTAGGGCGTGGGGGAACTGTTTAATTTTTCTTTGCTTTGGTACCATCCAGTTTTTCTCATCTCCCTAATTTTGCTGTGGCTATAATAAAAGCCTTTGCTTTACGGTACTGCTGTCTCCCTATCCTTGCTTGCACCTACGACCCCATACCTCTTTTGGTGACTGCACGGTGTCCTTGGGCAGTTTGTTTGACATCCCCTCCCCTCACAGGAAGCAGAACTTAAGAGCAGTCCCAGTAGATTTTTTGGTCCCACTCTGCCCCTGGACGTTAGCTCTCAGCAACATTGTTGGAAAACCCTGGATTAGACTGTAATAATGTACTATCCACTCACTGGCTATACATTCAATCCCTTCATGAGAACTTAGGCCTACAGATGTGAACTCATATATTGTACATTACACACATTTTCAATGATAGCTACTGTACCTAGCTTTTGTATTAGTAAAGCCACCACTGCAGGAATGCAGCTAAAGATAAGATCAGGTCTGCCATATGCCCCGTATGTCAATCATACAGGAACATGGGTTTCATCTGTTTATACAATATATCCAGCTCTCACTTTATCTTTCCTTTCATGGCCAGTCAAAATGTTAAGTAGTTGTATACAAGTTGCAAAATGGGCATGTTCATTTCAACAGGTTGTAATTCATTATTTAGCCACATATCTTATAATCAATGTTCTTCACTCTGATTTTGTCTCACACTATTAAGTAGCATATTATTTATTAGCAGTGTGTAATGTTTGAGGTAACATCCTCAGACTGTCTTGAAGAGTCCAGACATTATGTAATCTGTGTGGTTCCCATCGATGAGGCCATTGTAATGGATGAACCAGCAGGGAATGATATCACCATTCTTGATATCTGAGTGGAAGTGCCAGTCGCTGTAAAAAATGCAGCAATAAGGAGAAACCGTGATAGAAACTGTGTGTGTGTGTGTGTGTGTGTGTGTGTGTGTGTGTGTGTGTGTGTGTGTGTGCGTGGGGGTCACATACCTTGTTACTGTAAGCTCGTGTCCCTTCACTAGCATG
Organism: Umbra pygmaea; assembly: GCA_016801145.1. Taxonomy (NCBI): domain Eukaryota; kingdom Metazoa; phylum Chordata; class Actinopteri; order Esociformes; family Umbridae; genus Umbra; species Umbra pygmaea. Next base: position 6,355 of record JACXGM010025679.1, on the reverse strand, counting down.
GTGGCATCTGGTTTGTCTGGCTCCTCTCCTGGGCGCAAGTCTCCTACTTTAAACTGCACCCCATGGTAAAACTGACCAGTTTCAGGACAATACTGTATATTTGAATAGGTAAGATATACATACAATCTGAAAGAGGGAGTTCTGAATAAAATGAGTGGTGGTTTGTCCCTGTAGGTTCATCACAGCCTGAGTACCTCTTGTTGTCACAGACACGAAGCAGGAAGTGAAAATGACAATAAAATGACCTTCTGCAATGAGGTAGGACATCACCCTGCAGTAAAACAGGTCACTTTAGGGTGGGATAGGTTGGATTTATCAAAAATGTATGGGGGAAATACTGACAATATGTGTTTTATTCAACAATTTGTGTGTGTGTGTGTGTGGGGGGGGGGGGGGTATAGTAATTGCCCCACTCATCATTTAAAACCATATCAACCATACTGTCACATTCAGCCCAGGGTGGGCTGGAATGGACATAAGACATGGACTCATTTCAATATACATGTATTGTGTTTATTGTATTATATGACCAGTGCCAGGCACTGTTGAATTCTGTTGGGTTCTGGTAAATATGTGTGCGCCAGCCTCTGTTTCAGGTCTTGGTTAGTTTGATTGTGAGACCAGCTGGCTCTGATTGGAAATTGCCTCCAGCCAGTCTCCTCTCTTTTCTATTTATTTAACTCCCGGTAGAGCAGAGGATGGTGAGAGTCATTGTATATCTGCATTGTGGTATGGGTTTGTATGGATTGTGGTATGGATTCGTATGGACTGTGGTATGATTCGTGTGGCTTCCCAGAGCTTGTTACTTATTATGGACCCACTACGTCATGTCCTCGCCACGTACTGCGAGTGTAAGTAGTTATGTCATATATGTATTGAGTCTGTGCTTATTGCCAGGTCCACTAGTCGTGTTCTGTGCCACGAATAAGAGCACAGTATAGTGTAGCCTGAACTTGTGCTCGGTACCCATATGTGTTGTTAACCCATAGGTTCATTTTTCACCTGAATTGTCCTCCATATATGTTGTTTGTTCATATAAGTAAAGTCAAGAAATCTCGTTGATTCAGTAAAATCTACAAACCAACTACACCTGCTTGCTTCGGTTTCCCTCTCTTCTCCACTACTCTCCAAAACAAAGAGACCTTGAGACCGGCAGCAGGTACAGTCGCGTCCGAGCCGCATTTCTGCCTCGACAGGGTGGAGCAGCCAGGCAGCGAGGGACCGGAGGGGCTCGGTCAAAATATCCCCCAGGAAATATTTTGGGGGGAGCTATGGCTGTGTGGTGGGTTGCATCTTCCACCATGGCTGACCACGTGTCCTCCGGTCCCGAAGACCATCCAGCCCCAATCTGTGCGGCAGGGAGATTCTCTCTCTCCCTCCTCCTCTACCATAAGCGATGCCTTAGGAAAACAAAGAACATTCTTAAAGATCACAGCCATCCAGGCCGTGAACTTTTCTCACTGCTGCCCACTGGTAGACGTTACCGGAGCATCAAGGCACGGACCACCAGACTTAAAAACAGTTTCTTCCCCCAGGCCATTCGGCTGCTCAACATGGAACACTGACACTGATCACAAATCATCTGTTGAGCACTAACATTCTCTGGTCATTTCATGCTCTCTACATCTAATGTAGCAGAATTCAACTGCACCTTTAAAAGCAATTTTCCATTCCAAATCTATAATATTTATTATTTCTAGTGTTGAACATTTTCCAGATCATTGCTCAGTATATAGTGTATTATTATTATTACTATTGTCATTATTGTTTTACAAATTCTTTATATTGTTGAAATCTTTTTTTAAGCCCACTGCATAGATGTGTCGAGCCAAGTCAAAATAATTTCTCTGCATAGGATGATGTGATGTCATTCGATGCATATGATAAATAAACAACTTTGAACTTTGAACTTTGAACTCCTCCGAAAGAATGGCTGGAAGCAATACGGCTGGCAAGAGAGAGCGAGAGCTGGCTGAGGAAGTAAGGGAGGTGATACGGGCGGCTGAAATGGCTGCTCTCTCAGTGAGGGCCGTCATCAACAGGGCCAGGGAGGTTGGAATGGAAGCGAGGGTGGCTATCCTTGCTGCAGAGATGGCTGGAGGTGTAACGAGGGCTGCACTGACAAAGCCTCCAGAGCCAGGTGCAGCAGAGGACCAGCCCCTGAAGTTCTCCCCTGCGCTGCAGCAGTCCTCAGGATCTCCCTAACTGCAGTCACCATGTCTGGCCGCTGCTCAGCTGGCTCCACAACGGGCACCCTTGCTGCTGTCGCCAACAGGGCCCCCTGCAGTGCTGTCATCAACAGGGCCCTCTGCAATGCTGTCATCAACAGGGCCCCCTGCAATGCTGTCACCAACAGGGCCCCCTCCAGCGCTGTCACTAACAGGGCCCCCTGCAGTGCTGTTAACATCATCGAGGCCTCCATTAGCGCTGGTGTCTACAGGGTCCTCTTTTGCATTTCTGCCCCCTGAGGGGTCCCTGGCAGCTATGTCAAGGAAGCTGTCCACTGCACAATCACCCCCAGCAATATACATTATATGTGTACAACGTGGCACCGCACGGAAATCTATGTAAAATGCGGCAGCAGGACAGATTTACAGATTAAGCACACACACTTAGGTTAAGACAGAGACTATATATGGGGACTGTAATTAGCAAACATGGAACCAGTGAACAGGAATAATTATGTAATGTTAGAAATGTGTGTGTGCATAAAGATGGATAGATGGAGTCCTGGATAAGAATAAGAGAAAATGTCCAAAATGTTCAGATGGAGGCACAAGGTCCCTGACACTGGACCCTCAGCCACCAGACCGACGAGGGGCTGTTACATAATTCCTGTGTTCATATGCTATACACATTTCTACATCCATATATTCAATATAATCATTCACATTAACAAAAATAATGGAACACCACATATCATTTACATTTTTGTCATTTAGCAGATGCTCTTATTTAGAGCAAGTACCAGTAGTTGCTCTGTGCACATGTTGATTAATGTGCACATTATATTGAGAACTAAACAATAATTTATAGCACATGGAATAATCTGATTCTGGAAAAACCAGGGATTGACTGTTGGACAGCTATCCTATCTGTGTAACTTGCTCTTTAATATTTAGTCACATTCACCACAAAACATAAGTTTTGAATCGAGTACACAAATGTTGAAGGGATCTTCAGCTTTAAAATGATGTGTAACTTGTGTATCAACTCTTAATATTGAGCTCAGTAGAGCCAGTTAATGAAGATAGCTACCTAGATCAGATGAGAAAACCCAGTCTTTCGTTGTTCATTTTCAGCGCGTTGTGTAGTACACAGCATGCTTCTGCGTGTTGACCATTGCACCTGCTGACCCCCCCCCCCCACATGTACACTACCTTTCCCTATCTGATCCATTACCGTGGCACTCTGCCAAATAAGCACCTGTGTATATACTGACTTGAACAGTATTTATTTTAAATATATTATTTATCAGCTGTTATTTGCACTGCTACCATTTGCACAGTAAATTGTTATACTAATGTTAACTATTTACATTGTATTTGCCTGCTATGTATACTAATTCGATCCACCTCTAAACCTAAGATTTCTTTGCACTAATTGTACATATACTTACATCTACCTCATTCAATTTCAACTGTATTTCGACTGTATTTTTTATCTTTCGTCTTTACTGTACCCTTTGTGTAATTCTTGTGTATTTGTATTTACGTGTAACTCTGTCTGTACTTGCACCTTTTTGCTTTATCTTGGCCAGGTCGCCAAGATAAGTTGAACAATATAAACAGGCCAGCTAGCTGGAAACTTGTATTTAAAATCACAAGCATTAATGAGTAGCAGTGGCAGGCTGTGCATTTTACACCTAGGCCTTCACTATCTTCCCGATATTAAAACGCATAATAATAACCTCACAATGACATTCTAGGGCTATAGGTTATTGTCATTTGGCATATAATGCACCCCATATTCATAGTGCAGATAAGTCTATTCTACTCGATAAAGGTTATTTAACACGAGGCTCAACACCTATGAGACTTAAGCCAGATTCACACCAGTTCCGGCAAACTGGTTGCATTGCGGCGGAAGTCCATTCATTTTAATAGGAAGCAATGCGCACCGCTGCGGCAAATCTACCGGAACCGGCAAAATGTGGATGCGGTGCGGCGGGTGTGTCGCAAGAGTTAAAATAATCCAACTTGTGCGGTACTTTGCCGTACGGTGCCAGAACCGGAAGTTGATTTACCTCAGAGAAAGAGCCAATATGTCGCTTTCATCTATGGGTGTGTGGGGTTGCAAGACAAGCACTGCCCTAATACATGTTGATACTACAGCAATGCAAAATATAGGCTCTTAACCTTGCAGTTTTGCACATATCATGTCAGACTCGATTTCTCCATTTCTTTGCACAAAACTCTCCAGAGAATGCCATTTAATGGTTTTTTTTTTACAAAAAAAATTAAAAAATGCCCCGGACCCCCCTAGGGAGAGCCCCCCCACATAACAAATCCCAATTTAACCCCTGGCAAGTACAGTGCCATGCCCAATGACACAATGATATTTGTCACTGTCAGGAGTTGAACCGGCAATCTTCCAACTATAAGTCTGATTCTTTAACCACTGAGCCCTCTTTATTAACCACTGCACCCATAATGATGTCAGCTAACTCTCTAGATACAGTACTTAAGCAAGTATTCCATACCACAAATATAAGTGGTATCACCGTGTACAGCCTTCCGATGAATCCCGCAGAGAAATAGCGTAACCAGAAAAAATGTGTTTGTGTGTTGAATAATGACTGGCATTAGTGTATTTAAACCACTCAGACATATTCTGAAATTCTGTTTAAATTTGTGATCTGAAACAATGTTGAAATCTGCTAAGAAACGTCTTTCGGATGACGTGACATTTGTGTCAGCCCCGAAGAAATCAGTGCAGAGCTTAGCACAGATTTATTAACTACACGATGACATGTTGACAGAGAAGTGGGAACTGGACAATGGATGTACAAATGTATCAATTTTAACCCTTTAAAACCATCCGTCCTATGTTGTAAATTGGATGCAGGTGAATCTTTTCTACAAGGTGTAACACCACACAGAGTTTACAGCTAATAAGTGGATTATGTGTCGTAATCTGTATTGTTTTGCTCCAGCACCGAACATAGCAACCAGAATAAACATAATGTTTAAAGTGATGGAAGGGCTGTAACAGTATGACTCTGTTAGGTTGGAACTATTCCAGGATGATGATAATACGTTAGAATGCAACTGTGGATGTACAGCGTTCAATTGACCAATCCAAGCAACACCAAAAAAAAAATTCTTCAGCGTTGGCTCACATCGACAGACTGTTACAAGAGCATTATTTGTAAATGTTTAAAAAATTATGTTATGTAAATCATTTGAGTTGTATAATTTCTGTAAGTATACACTTCTCTGAAAACATTAAAAGTCAAACTATGAATCATTCTTGAATTTTTTTTAATCACACATGTTATAGACAAAAGACATGAATACCAGAAATACATTATTCAATTAGAATAGAATTGCAGAAGTTAAATGTTTCCTTACTTCAATCTTCACTCTTTCAAAGTTGTGTACAGGTCCTTCTCAAGAAATTAGCATATTGTGATAAAGTTCATTATTTTCCATAATGTAATGATAAACATTTAACTTTCATATATTTTAGATTCATTGCACACCAACTGAAATATTTCAGGTCATTTGTTTTAATACTGATGATTTTGGCATACAGCTCATGAATTCCCAAAAGAATTAGCATATTTCATCTGACCAATAAAAGAAGTGTTTGTAATACAAAAAAAAGTCAACCTTGAAATAATTATATTCAGTTATGCACTCAATACTTGGTCGGGAATCCTTTTGCAGAAATGACTGCTTCAATGCGGCGTGGCATGGAGGCAATCAGCCTGTGGCACTGCTGAGGTCTGATGGAGGCCCAGGATGCTTCGATAGCGGCCTCAAGCTCATCCAGAGGGTTGGGTCTTGCGTCTCTCAACTTCTTCACAATATCCCACAGATTCTCTATGGGGTTCAGGTCAGGAGAGTTGGCAGGCCAATTGAGCACAGTAATACCATGGTCAGTAAACCATTTACCAGTGGTTTTGACACTGTGAGCAGGTGCCAGGTCATGCTGAAAAATGAAATCTTCATCTCCATGAAGCTTTTCAGCAGATGGAAGCATGAAATGCTCCAAAAACTCCTGATAGCTAGCTGCATTGACCCTGCCCTTGATAAAACACAGTGGACCAACACCAGCAGCTGACATGGCACCCCAGACCATCACTGACTGTGGGTACTTGACACTGGACTTCAGGCATTTTGGCATTTCC
>JACXGM010025678.1:0-15202 GCA_016801145.1 Umbra pygmaea | reverse complement strand
CTCCGGAGACATACCTGCTCGTAGGGGCGGGCTGACGCTCATAGTTTTCCCGCAAGGCTGTTGCATGCGTATTACGTGATGACAGATTAGCTCGTCCATATTGCATACTGAGCGTGACTCGGAGTGTCTCAGGTTAGCTACCTTGGCGGATCCAGAGTTCACGCGGACTAGGCCTGTTTTGACCTTGCTTAGCTAACAATTAAAACACATGGAGTCAGATTTATAGATATTAAATATCTACGAGGCAACTAAGATCAATTAAGATCATTTCTCCACGCTTTCTATTAAGCTATTAATTACCTGTTTAACTCATAACATTGCCCCCCAAAGGGAAAAGGAAATATATCATTTATTAATGTATTAATTTATTGTGCATATTAATGGTATAGTATTCTCTCAAATTCCCCATACTACAACGGCAGATGGGTGAAACTCGTGAAGCTGTCTGAAACTGCAGACCTTTGTGTAGCTAAACGAAATCGAAGGACTGCCTCTCATTAATAATATGAACATTTCACAAAACCATTCTCACAATCAACAGCCTGTGGTGAAATACAAATAAAATAAAACAAGATTGTAGCCAACGTAAATGCAAATAAAGACACATTTGCAAAAAGATCATTCAAATATGTTCTGTAATTATATTGGCATGTTATGTAATTCATCCTCATAAATAATATGGTAAACAGAACCAAATCATGTTTAAAACTGTTATTCTTGTCGATGTTTCTGTCTGGCGGAGCAGAAAGACAAATAGATGATGGTAGATAGCTAGATAGCTAGATATATAGATCAATAGATAGATAGATAGATAGATAGATAGATAGATAAATTAATTGGCCATTAGGTAAACTAGTTTTTATAGTATATGTCGTCATCAGCTACAGAATCAGAATGTTCATTCATATGCGTTTAGTTCGTTTAATTTTTAAATGTGTTCCATCGTGACGCATGTCTTAAACATTTTGAAAGGTGCAAAAAATTCAATTTACGCAGAACTATTTCCCATTTACAATTAGATCAATACTGACATCTGTAGATTATCAGATACAGTCAAATGGATGGTTATAAAAATTCATTCCAACACAATGCGTATTGACGCACAATTGCTGATCTTGGGCTGTTAGAAGATAATAATTATAGCCTAATAGTGCATTTTATTTAGTGGCACCTTTCACAATAACAGAATTTCTGTCGACTGGCACTTTCCTCAGGGAATTGGCTGACAGGTCAGGGTTATCTCAGCCAACCCTTAGCCGGGTTATGCCAGATGTGTTAGGTATAATAGGCTTGTCGCATAATTAGCCTACATGAAGTTTCCGTACAACGCGGGTGAACAGGCAAACACAAGCACAATTTGCAGCTATGTCCGGTTTCCCAAAAGTATCAGTGCTATTGACTGCACTCATGTTGCCATAAGGGCACCAAATGAGAAAGAAAATGCTTTCATTAATCGTAAGCATTTTCATTCCATCAATGTCCAAATAATTTATGTTGCAGACATGTTGCTCACTAATCTTCCCCCAATTCTGGCAGACTTTCGCGATTAAGCACTAGACGCTTTTTGACATTAGACGACTTTGAAATCTGACATGTTTTTTTTATTACTCTCAGGCTGCATTCACAGTGTCTTCAAACTTTTGCCACTCCAATGCCTTTTTGGCATTAGTAATGGCCACACTGGGCCCTCCACACAACATTTTCCTCCTCTTTTACACCTCGCCAACAATCATTTCTATTTCACATTAAGTGAACTTTCTTTTTTTGGTTTTCCTCTCTCTGTTTGCCATGATTTCTCAATCAATGAATATTAATTTTGTGGCGTTTCACTGACTAATTATGGGCAATTACGGGCGTGACATGCAGCTGTAAATGCTGCTCCACATTTACAGTTGATTGTGATTTATAAAGGGGAAACGGCGTAGGATGTGCGTGCGCACGGTTTTATAAATCAGAATATTTCTTTGCGTACTCACGTCGTATATTTCGTCCGCACACAGAAAAAAAACAATCACTGAGTTGGAAAAAGGATTACTCCCTTGTTTCAGTATTTTGTTGAACCACCTTTTGCTTAAATTACAGCCTTAAGTCTGTTGGGATATGTCTCTACTAACTTTGCACATCTAGACATTGCAATATTTGACCAGTCTTCTTTGCAGAACTGCTCAAGTTAGGTTAAATTTGATGGTGACTGTTTGTGGACTGCTGTCTTCAAGTCATTCCACAGATTTTCAATGGGGTTTAAATCTGGGATCTGACTAGGCCATGCAAGGACATTCACCTTTTTCTCCTTCAACCACTGTGTGGTCAGTTTTGCTGTGTGCTTTGGGTCATTGTCATGTTGGAAGGTAAATCTTCTTCCCATTGACAACCTTCTAGTAGAGAGCAGCAGGTTTTCCTCAAGAATTTGACAGTATTTTGCCCCATCCATTTTTCCTTCTATCCTGACAAGTGCTCCAGTCCTTGCTGCAGAGAAACAACCCCATAACATGATATTACCACCTCCATGCTTTACTGTAGGAATGGTGTAATTTAGATGTTGAGTTGTATTGGATTTTTGCCAGACATATCGCTTGATGTTGAGGCCATACAATTACATTTTAGTCTCATCTGACCATAACACCTTTTCCCACATGGCCTTAGAATTTTCAATGTGCGCTTTGGCAAAGCTCAGTCGTGACTGCATGTGGCCTTTCTTGAGGAATGGCTTTTTTCTTGCAACCCTCCCATACAAGCCACATTTGTGGAGAATTTCTGATATTGTTGTCACATGCACACAATGACCACTCTTTGTCATGAATTCCTGCAACTGCTTCAGAGTAGCTGTAGGCCTCTTGGTAGCCTCTCTGACAAGTTTCCTCCTGGCACTTTCATCCAGTTTGGAGCGACGTCCTGACTCAGGGAGGGTCTGTGTTGTACCAAATACCTTCCACTTCTTAATAATGGACTTCACTGTGCTTCTAGGGACTGATAAAGCCTTTGAAATTGTTTTGTATCCATCTCCTGACTTGTGCCTGTCCACAATCCATAGATCTTTTGACAATACCCATAGTAGATTGTTGTCTTCAGTTGCACTACCAAGGACTGAAATGCTTCAGGAAAAGCTTTTTTCATGCGCTAATCACAATGACCACAGCTGATCACAGTTGAAAGTCAATTGGCTTTGTGTGCTATTGAGAAGTTGGTTAACTAACCTGGTTGGGTTTACAAATCATTTTTAGGAGTGGGTGATTTTTTTCCAACTCAGTGATTCTGTTTTTTAATTTGTATTTTTTTTTTGACAAGTTGGTAATATATCTTTCACTTGGATGTTATAAGTTGTATATACAGCTGAATGAAACAAAAACTGTGTCTGTCTATTTTCATTTACGGCTTTTACAGGGGGGTGAATCTTTTCTATACCCACTGTACATCACAGAGTACAACACATTCAGGGACCCATTTTAGCCTATTTTATGGCTAAAAACACAGACTGCGTCTTTAAGTGCTTTTTCCTGTTTAGGGTCTTAACTTTCAGAGTGTGTGCATGCTTATGAAAGAAAGCAACCAACTGATTGCCCTTTAATCCATTCTGCAACATTTGGCACTAATCTGGCACTAAGAATTGGTTACCAGATTGCATTTTGTTTAAATGATCTCATGTAGTAACCTCAGACAAGATGGTCATAGTTTAAAGCTGCATTACAAACAGTCCGATACATTTAGGATGGTTGTTTAGTAGTCATACCTTTTTATTTCATGAATATTTTTTTTCCTCTGTCTTGACAGCAATGAGCCTGGCTGGAAAGGTGTACTTTGATGCCGTCTCTAAGATCGGGGAGAATGCTGCTGTTTCTCCTGTCTCCAGGGAGTTGGGTAAGCCTTCCATTCCATGTCTGTACATATTTGATTCATTAAACTCCATTGAGAGTCATGGTAGTGGAACTGATAGATCTCTCTAGATTCATAATATATCCCCTTGTTGATAACATAGATTTCGGCAAAAGCTAAAAAATAAAAGCCTGTCTTCGGCCCATCCCAATGATTTCCGCCTTTCCACATGTGGGATCTTGCTTTAGTGGATTGTACTGTCAATCTAAGGGGAAATGTTTCTGATCGCATGAGAAAACAGCATCAGTAAGCTGTTAAATTAGAAGAACAAATTGTTGCCATATGGCTTGAAGCAATAACATTTAATGTACTTTTTATAATTTATGATCAGTTGAAATAATGATTTCAAATGGAGCTATGTAAATGTTAAAGGACTTAACTCAGAACTTTTTTATATTTTAAAGAGAATTATGACAACAATGATAAATGCACCTTATAATAATACATCTACGAACAGCCCCCCTCGCTAAACAGCACATCCTTCCCACCAAAGAAGACACCCACACCCCCCAGCCAACACCCGACAGAGCAAGTGTCACACAGTGTTTCCATGTTTGGGGTCGAATGAGAGCGATTCCTCAGGAACACCAAAACCTGCTATCAGGGGACAGGGGAGGAGGCAAGTTTGAAGTATGTTAGATAAAACCTGGAAGATGGAGTCCCAGTAGTGTCTCAGCTTAGGGAATAGAAAAGAATATGGTAAAGGTGACACAGGGAGGTATGACATCTGTCACAAACATCAACCACAGTAGGGTAGATTTCAGACAGTCTTTACTTGGAGAAGTGAACTCTATTAACCACCTTAAACTGTATAACCACAGACGCAGATGGCTCAGTGGTTAGGGAGTCAGACTTGTAGACGATTCCCGACCAGATTTCCCAACCAAGTTTCATTGTGTCCTTTGGCATGGCACTTTACCATAAGTTGCTCAAGGGGAATGTCCCTGTACTGTAAGTCGCTCTGGATCAGAGTGTCAGCAAAATGTAAATGTAAAAATGTAAATGTATAAGTCCTAGATAGGCACATGATGTGGTTGAGCTACCTCAATAGCCTCTTTCCACCACTCCTCAGTGAATTTGACACCCATTTCCTACTCCAGGCAAATTTTGTTTTGTTGGTGGAGTATTTGTTGAACAAAATATTACATAAATAAATCTGAGAGATTACTCCTTTATTTCTGGGCATAAGAGTCAATAGAGCATCCCAGGCCTGGTTTGGAGGTACAGTATATCGGGAAACCGAGTACTGAATTTTGAGTACCGATTCAATATACAGAGTACTGATCCAATACCAGTGTTTTAATGCTACATTATGTAAAGTTTGCATCCATCCATTGTGCTGTCAGACATAATAGACACATGGGAAACGTGCCTGAACTCCGAATGTCTGTAGTAAATCTAATTGCAGTTACATCTTTCAGCAAATCCAAAAGGTAAATTTACTGTACCGTTAAGGACGGATGTTTCAGACCCATTGCCTCAGCTAGGCTGGATATCCACATTTTACCATCCACAATATTGTTCATCCAACAGCATTTCATATTTGAGAGGTGCAAAACTTTTCTAACACTTAATTTATGCCACAATATTGGTTGAATCTGCTTATAATTTACTTTTGTACATTTATTTTAGAACAATCTGTTTGAAAAAACATTCTGAGAATAATAATGAAATAATCTAAGATCCCATCAAATCTCTAAGTAGATGCATCTTCAGCAATGGAAAAAAACACAACACAACTAATATTAATAGTAAACCATATTCTGGCATAGAAAAATATTTGATTAACAACACATTCTAATTCAATTAAAATTGTCCTTGAGAAGTCGAACAGACTCCTGTTACATTTGCGTGCGCGTGTATGCTTCACTGGTAAAACTAGAGTGCCTCTTATCAGAATCCAATCATAAATGCAGATTCAACGAACTTTTTCAACTTTCTCAGATCACGGGTAACGATATCGTATCATATTCGCATCATATTCCTAATTTGTAACTAAGCATGTTTTGTCCCCGATTTTCTCTACATTTACTTCATCTAGTCTACTGGTGCTGACCCAGCAGAAGAGCTCTTAACTCTGGGGATCTAACAATTTTTTCACCTGTACTGCACTGTACTGTATAGGTCTGTGACACCACAGGCTGGATTCCTCACTGACTAGCTCCGCTTTATATATGCACCTCGACAATCGTGAAATTTTTGTCAAATCTGAGACATGAAATGCTTGAAGTAATAACAAATAATAAAATGTATTATACAGTTTATAATCCACTTGCAACTGTGGCTGGTAGATTAGGCTAAGGACGGTACCAATGTCAAAAAGCACCCGCAATTCTCACCCTGGTTGGTTAGCGAGAACAATATATTTTATTAACTTTTCTGTCTTTTATTAACCTTTGATGCTGTCAGTAGGTAGTCTTTCATGGTAAAATCAACCTACAATCTTAACCTGTAAACTTTTTGTAAGCTAATACTGTGGCAGAGGAAATACATTTACATGTGACGTTAAATGTTTTTTTTTAGTTTTTTAGTGCCAACGCTTCACAAGGATTATAGCCTATTTGATCGCAGCCTAATTTTCATGGAAACATACTTAGATCACTATTTATTTTTATCCAGTAAGGATACATGTACAATAATGGTTAACTTTGTTTTCGTTATGAACAACCCGTCACTACAACGACACTCGTGTTTACTGCACCTTATTAGGACATAGTATCGGATTATGGTATCGGACTCCATATGCCGATACCCAATCCCATATTTTGGTCCAGTATCTGACACAAAGTCTGTCCCGTCATGCTACTTTCCATTATCATTTGAACTGGCCTCAAACCAGGACTCGAAGCAAGGCAAGTAGGTACATAAGCAAGGCACGACTCTGCCACAGTGGTCTAAATGTTTGTGTTAGCAAAAATACTTGTTTAAAATTTTTTTTTAGCTAAAAATGTAAGTGTTTTTGTAAACACAAACATTCAGACCACTGGTTCCTCACTTTTGTAATTATCGGATGGAATTGTGGAATTGGCAAATTAACCTGGAATCTAGTGTTTTTTTGTGCATTTAATTTTTAATTTTTACGTTTCCTTAAGAAGATGTTTTGGAAATCTAAGCAATTGTCCTACTTACAAAGATTCAAATGAATGTGTGGATACCACCCAGTTACCGGGAGTCTTTGTGAAGCATGCTCAAGAACTTGTAACTACTCTAAAGCTGGCTGGTTGGTTGTTATTAGTTGTGCAAAGCTATACACATTAAATAGTGTTTTATACATTTATTTATTTTTTACTAGGCATGACATTAGCTATATCAACTTCTTCACTCACAGACTTCTTTCTTTCTGCCTGAACTATATTCCTGTGAGACATTTTGTTTCAGTTTCAGCGAATACACAAAAATTCTGTGAGTGAGGAATTTGGTTTAGCTTAAAACACATATATATTGTTAGTAGTATTTTTGGCATACACTTTAATTGCCCCTTACTGTCATACAAGACTTAAACACTAAAGGGGTGCCACACCCTATACTCATACCACACATGGAAATTTGGTGGTGGGTCAGTGATGTTTTGGAGCTGTTTTAATTCCAGCGGCCCATGGGCACTGGTCAAGAATGATGGCGTAATGAATTCCACCATGTATCAGGCAATTTTGGCTGACAATTTGGATTCCTCTGCAAGAAGGCTGGGACTTGGCCGTAGGTGGACTTTCCTATAAGACAATGACCCAAAACATACCACAAGATCCACACAGAAGTGGTTCTGTGACAACAATATCAATGTTCTGCCATGGCCATCTGTCGCCAGGCCCCAATCCAATCACAAACCTGTGGGCTGAGTTGAAGAGGGAAGTTGATAAGCACAAACCCAAGAATGTGAAGGATCTTGAAAGGATCTGCATTAAGGAATGGTCCAAAATCCCTCCAAATGTGTTCCTTAACTTTGACAAACATTACAGGAAGAGGCTCCATGCTGTTATCCTTGCCAGAGGTGGTTGCATTATGTAGTGAATAAGGAGTGCCAATAATTATAGAACCTAGATTTTGGTGAAATTTCGTTTGTGTTCAATACTGAATGAGTTTGGTTGCTTCCATTGAAAGATTAATATAGTACAGTGTTTCTCACATGTTGGTAATTTGAGTTTGTCTATAATTTTATTGTTTATGTTTTTAAAGTTGGGTATTGTCAGGGGTGACAGAAATATTGGTCCCACTGCAGTATGTAAGCTGTGATCATATTTCAAATTCAAGTATTGGAACTGGTGTTTGGTTTTGTTTCTACAAAGGTGTTCATTGACAACATGAAATAATCAATTGCATTTTTGCAATATGAAATGAATGATCAGTTCTAAACATGTACTTTTCTTTTTCTTGCATGTATATTGTATATGTTTGCTTGTGTATGATAGTGTGGACACAGCACTGTAACGTTCCCCAGTTCCCCTTCCCTGGAAACTGCCACTTCCCTATTCTACATTGCTCAGAACAACAATTCCCATTCCCCAGTTCTTCTTCCTGTGGACTACAGCTTCCCTAGTCATGCCTGTTCAGAACTACAATTCCCATAACCCAGACTCAATCATCCAAATTCTGAACACCTGCTCTCACCCACACTGTATTTAAGCCACACACACACATTGCCTCTTCGCGAGGTATTGTGAGTATTGATTTCATTTACTGAGCATTCTATTCCTGTATTGTTGTTCTGGTTTGACCTCTGCTATGTTTTATGGATTATTCTGCCTTGGATTTCCCCTGTACCTTTGCAAAACCTGTTGTTGATATTCTGGCCTGACCCCTGCTATGTTTTATGGATGATTCTGCCTTGGATTATTCTGTGCCTTAGACCTTGGACATACATCCCTTTTTTTAAAATAAACATTGTTCTTTTTCACATTTGAGTGAGTCATTACAAGCACATATCTGGAGTTTTTGAGATGGAGGAGCGCAGATTCATCCTTCTGTAGAATTAATTGTTCCCAATAGGTCAAACTTCTAACTAAAATGAATGAGTCAACACAAGTACCTATACCTGACAACCTTGAGTTGCAGCATCTCTGCAGTAAGGATGGGAAACTGAAATTATTTCACCATTCAAAATTAATTTTGAAGATCTGGGTAGTCAATATTTTCTTTTATAAACACATGAACCACTACACAATCTGGCAAGAATTGTGACTATTAAGATATTAGATTAAATAATGATTAAATAAAGGAAACAAATGCAAGGTAAATTTTAGAGGATGACGATTATGATTTTTCAAGGCCGATACTGTGGAATATTGACAGTGATTTTATGGAAATATTACGGATATGGATGATGTTAGAGAAGTCATAATTATTAAATGTATTTAGTGTATTGCAAAGACTCTTTAAGAATGCCTTTCTTGTTGTTCTAAACAAACATGCCTCTTGTAAAAAGTTCAGAACTAAGAGTAGATATAGTCCGTGGTTCACTCCAGAACTCACCGCCCTTAACCAGCATAAAAACATTCTGTGGCGTACCGCTTTAGCGTCAAACAACCCCCACGACCGGCAACTTTTCAAGGAAACCAGGAACCGCTACACACAGGCGGTTAGGAATGCTAAGGCTAGCTTTTTCAAACAGAAGTTTGCTACCTGCAGCACTAATTCTAAAATGTTCTGGGATACAGTAAAGTCTATGGAGAATAAGAACACCTCCGCACAGCTGCCCACAGCCCTAAGACTAGATAATACTGTCATCACTGATAAGTCTTCCAGAGTTGAGAACTTTAATAAGCATTTTGCATCATGCAAATCCCACCCTAACTAATAGCCCTCCACCCTCTGCAGCCCCCACCCAAAGATGCCCACGGTTCTCCTTTACCCATGTCCAGACAGCTGATGTTCTCAGGGAGCTGCAAAATCTTGACCCCTTCAAATCAGCTGGACTAGACATCTGGACCCCTCCTTCCTAAAACTGTCTGCAGCAATTATTGCTACTCCCATCACCAGTCTGTTCAACCTCTCCTTTGATTCATCAGAGATCCCTAAAGACTGAAAAGCTGCTGCACTAATCCCTCTATTCAAAGGGGGGGACAGTTTAGACCCAAATGCAACAGACCAATCTCCATCCTGCCCTGCCTCTCTAAAATCTTTGAAACCCTTATTAATAAACAAATTATCCACCATTTCAAATTGCATCACAGCCTCACTGACATGCAATCTGGTTTCAGCAACATTCAAGGTCCTAAATGACATCATAACCGCTATCGACCATAGACACTACTGTTCAGCAGTCTTCATTGACCTGGCCAAGGCTTATGATTCTGTCAATCTCATCATCCTCAGTGATAGATTAAAGAACCTGGGTTTTTCTACTGACTGCCTAGCCTGGTTCGCAAAAAAAATAATTCTCAGACAGATTTCAGTGTGTCAAGTCAGAGGGCCTACTCTCCAGACCTCTGGCTTTCTCTATGGGGGTGCCTCAGAGTTCAATTCCCGGGCCGACTCTATTTTCTGTATACATCAATGATGTTGCTCTTGCTGCAGGTGACTCTATGATTCACCTGTATGCAGATGACACCATTCTTTATACATCTGGCCCGATGTTGGACTCTGTGTGTTAAAAAAACCTTCAAGTAAGCTTTATTAACATACAACACTCCTTCTGTTGCTTCCAACTACTTTTAAATCCTAGTAAAACAAAATGTATGCTCTTCAAACGGTCACACATTGCACCTGCCTGCCCACCAAATATCACCACACTTGACGGGTCCGTGCTGGAATATGTAGACTAATACAAATACCTAGGTGTCTGGTTAGACTCTTCACTCTCTTACCAAACCCACATCAACCAGCTCCAATCAAAAATTTAAGTCCAGGATTGGCTTCCTATTTCCTAATGAAGCCTCATTCACCTTCCCAGCCAAACTTGCCCTTGTTAAAATGACCATCCTCCCAATACTAGACTTTGGTGATGTAATTTACAGATCCGCATCAAACTCTCTACTTCGAAAATTAGATTTTGTGTACCACAGCGCCATCTGTTTTGTCACCAATGCTATATACAAAAATCCCTGAAGCTTGAATCCATTTTCCCGCTTACCACCTTCAAAGCACTACTAACTAATCTACTGTCAGACCACTGCACATGTTAATCCCACCCAAACATCTTATGTCGTTATGCACTTTGCACAATCTAACTAGCATAGCTGTGTCTGTATATTTTGCACACTCCACCTCCCACAGTCCTGGTCATTATGCCACACACCATAGTGTTATTTATGCACAGCCACTTTGTACCTAAACAAATGTACCCATCTGCCTCAGCCCCTACTCTTCATTATTTTATTTTTTAACTGTCTGTATTGCACAGCGCCACGCGACTGTATTCACCAGTCATCTACCTCCTTATATTGACATCTGTTGCACTACTTGTTGCACTACTTGTACAAATGCTAATTGTACTAATTGTCTGACCTGCACACTGTATTATTTATTATTCATTCACTATTTTTCTCTGTTTTCACTATTTATTGTGCACTCCTTGTCTTGTAATTATATGTGTAACTTCTTGTTTGTCTGTACCTCAACGCTTTTATCTTGGCCAGGTTGCCGACTCAAATGAGAAAATGTTCTCAACGTGTCCACCTGGTTAAATACAGGTTAAATAAGTATAAAATAAAATCAATAGGTTGGAATATAATTGAGACTGTTGCAGTCTAATTGATTTCTATATCTTGGCCCTGATAGTATGTATGTGCCTGTATGTTTTTCTATTGTATGTATGGTTTTATTGTATGTGAACACATTGGTGTTGTCTGTGTAATTTTGTGTTTTTGTTGACCTGCTGGGGGACTATGGATGAAAATTTGCCTTTGGCTAAATCCAGTACAATGCATGAAATGGAAACATTTATGTTAAAAATTGTACATGGTCCCTTTATAAAAACATAAATAATAATATATATAATAATTAGAACAGTACTTGCAATTGATATATGAATTGGGTCAAACATCCAGAAGTGCCCATAATAATGTTTTACAATGTATTTATATAAACATGTTTGATAAATTCTGAAAAAATGTATTAACCTGGGAAACATGAGACATAGTATGCAGATATGAGATGCTTAGAATAACATACAGCCAGAATGCATAAATTGTGTAATGTTTAAATAACCAGTGCCAGAAATGTCCGTAGGATGGTAGGAAAGGACACTGGGGTTAAACCTAAAAGAGACAACCATAGAACCCTAGAACCACGTAACCACGTAAGAATTAGCAAATTTATGTGATGTTATTTTGAGTATAAAAGTGAAAAAGAACCAGCCTCTGGTAGATTTCCTGAGGAATCTTATAAGAATAGTAATATTCTTGGGTTTACATGCTGCAACCACCTTCAAATTCCACCAGAGGTTTTCTATGGGGTGCAAGTCAGGTGATTGTGATGATGGCCATTCTAGCATCTTCCAGGACTTCTTTGGCGACCAAGCCTTGGTGGACTTTGAGGTATTTTGGAGGGTCCAATGAGGCTCAAGCTTCAGCTTCCTCACAGATGGCATGACGTTTTCTCCTAGGATTTCCTGATACTTCAATGAATCCATCTTGCCTTCCACGTGCTGCAGGTTTCCTGTGCCAGAAGATGCAAAGCAGCTCTGGATCATCACCGAGCCACAACCATGCTTGACTGTGGGCACAGTGTTTTTTCAGTGTATGCTTTATTCGTCTTCCTCCAGACATACCGCTGATCCCTCATGCTGAAAACTTCCAGTTTTGTTTCATTTCTCCACAGAACAGAATTCTAACAACTATTGGGCTTCTTTATATGATTTTGAGCATATTGGAGCCAAGTTTTCTTGCATGGTAACCTTTTGCATAAGATACGCAACTTACTGTGCTTACTGAAACCTTAGTGCCTGGTTTCACCAAGTCTAGGTACAGGTCTTTTGCAGTCACTCAAGTGTACTCAACAAACCCCTAGCCAGTTATCATGTTTTCTAGCTCAATCACACCTGGTGCAACTAATGAAGCTCTTGATTAGTTGCATCAGGGGTGCTTGAGACAACACCTGTTTCGCATGTTTGTGCTGTTGTGAGGGATGCTATTCAGGGGGTTGAATTATGAATTATGAGACTGGAGAAGTCATTGGAAGTTGCATTTTCAGTTAAATTTGCAGAAAGCACTTGAAGCATTTGTTGTGGTGAGGTATTTCAATTGCTTTTGTTTGATTTGTTCATTGCAGACGGCTGACGGTTTGTACGTTTTGACAAACGATTCGCAATGGTAGTTGAAGAATTTTGAGTGCAACTCTAGCAGTCTTTCAGAAACCTGAGCTGCCGTGACATGGATCAGCACAGAAACTAGAAACTCTTAAGATTCAGTTGAGGCTTGACAAACATCTCCTCCTCTCATTCACTTGCTCCCACTCTTCCCTCCTTCCACCTTCAGGGTCAAATGTCAGGATGAAGGAGGGTCCTTTTCTTATTTTATTCATGAACCCAAACTCCAAGGTTCGTGACATTTTCAGGCTGAGATCAAACTCTCATAGTGACGTAATGAAGATGAAGGCAGGAGGTTTGAACAACATACAGTAGTCCATAGTGTTCTTAATATCACTCACCACTGCTCAATATCTTTTCATGTCTCTGAGATGTAACACAACTCTCTGGATAGTTTCTCTGAAACCTGAGACAAAGTCTCATATTCACATCTGTCATGTCTGCTGCCAGGAAGCATTTCTCATTCTCACCCAGTGGTATTATTTTGGAGGTACATCATTCCTAATCTGTCCTGTCCTTATGGGAGCAGAGGTTTTCTGAATGCCTATTCGGCTCATTCCTTTTGTCAGCCTATCACAGTCAAGTGTTTTGAAATAGGTTGTTGTCTTGCTGGGATTGTCTTGCCCATCCTATGTTTCCTTTGTCCAGCTGTTGCTATGACTATAAGCTGAAATGGACTTCTGTTGACACTTCAAAAAATACCACCCACTTTAATTACTGCTACAGCCTTGGACAAATTTTTATTGAAATATGTTATAGTGTCTATTCAGTGTGGTTTTTGTCTGTGTAATCACTGACTAATATAAATGCAAGATTTTCTCACCAACATGCATTGCTGAAGCCCAAAATAGGTGCAACCATGTTGTTGCTATTTGGGCTATGAACTAGGGCCGAATAATTAATATGATATAAATAAGATTTGTTTTTCTCGATACGATAAGTTTGACGATACATAAAAAAATTGTTATATTATTAAACCTGAGCCTTAATGGTCAAGTAGCACCTGCTGTGACTTGATCACATCAAAATTTATTTTCTGCTCTATAAATAAATAAAAACAATAATTACATTTGTATCAACATTTTGTTGTTATATTGCTGTTTAGAATTGGCTATGGAAAATATGAAAGTCAGCGTATTTCCATCAAATACCTGAGTGAAATGGATTGTAAACATTGCAGAAAAATTATGAATACAAAATTATGATAACAAAAGGTGAAAAAGATTGCGTTGTCTTGTTAGGAGTGGTGTCTTTGTTTTATAAAATTATAAAAGGTAGAACATTAGTGAGACAATAGGATACTGGCATTAGTTCTCCCTATAAGGCTTTGCCATTGCTTTGTAAGAAACAGTTCATGGTTTGAGTCTTTGCGTACAAATACAGGAAATGAACACGTGGCAAAAATAACACTGACCAAAACCTGCAGTCAGTTTATATATTCTGAGCAATCATTTAGTAAGATGTCCCTTTTTTCTATTAATGAAAAAAGGGACATCTCTCTCTCGCTCTCTCTCGCTCTCTCTCGCTCTCTCTCGCTCTCTCTCGCTCTCTCGCTCTCTCGCTCAATGAAAAGTAAAGAAAAAAAACTGTTATTACAAAATTACTGGGTCAGCACCGGTAGACTAGATGAAGTGAATGTAGGGAATATTGAGGACAAAACGTGCTTAGTTACGTAAATGAGTAACACCAGAGTATGTGAGCCAAGTTGAGCATTTGGAAAACCCCCTCATCGCTCACTGAGCAGTTGTTGCGCTCCGCTCCACCACTCCACACCTTTTTCACCCGCTCCGCTCAAACGCGCACATCGCTGACATGAAAAATAATGACACTCCAAAGCTCCAAGAATGTTTTAAGCCATTACAATATTAACAAAACCAATCCATTGTGTGACCATGTACAGGTCCTTCTCAAGAAATTAGCATATTGTGATAAAGTTCATTATTTTCCATAATGTAATGATAAAAATTAAACTTTCATATATTTTAGATTCATTGCACACCAACTGAAATATTTCAGGTAATTTATTGTTTTAATACTGATGATTTTGGCATACAGCTCATGAAAACCCAAAATTCCTATCTCAAAGAATTA
>JACXGM010025677.1:0-15209 GCA_016801145.1 Umbra pygmaea | reverse complement strand
GTTATGGTGAGAATAAGCAGGGGCCTGACCATGTAGAGCCCTATAGGTTATGGTGAGAATTTTGAATTGCATTCTGTAGGTTACAGGAACCCAGTGAAGGGAGCAGAGTAGAGGGGTGATATGGGTACGCCTGTTTGATCTAGTGAGTAACCTAGCAGCAGCATTTTGAATGGATTGCAGGCGGTGAAGGACAGATTTGTTTAGTGAGGAGAAGAGTGCATTACAATAGTCAATGTGGGAGGAAATGAAGGCATGTATTAGCATCTCCAGTTCCGACTGAGAGACCACAGCCCTTAATTTGCTAATGTTACGTAAGTGGAAAAAACAGGATTTTGTCAATGATTTAATGTGAGTTTCAAAAGATAGGGATTTGTCAAATTTCACCCCAAGGTTCCTTAGACTAGGTCGGACCTCAGATGACAACGGCCCAAGGTTCTGCTTAATCAGAGGGATAGCGCTGTCTGGCGCTATAATTAAAACCTCTGTCTTATCTGGGTTCAGCTGCAAAAGATGATCAGCTGATATGCCCACCTATTCATTTAATCTCTTAGTCATGATATGGTGGTTGACTGTATCGAAGGCAGAATTGAGGTCTAGAAGAACTAACAATGAGCAAAGACCTACATCTGAGGCCATCTGAAGGTCATTATGGACTCTCACCAGAGCGGTCTCAGTAGAGTGTCTCTTTCTAAAACCTGACTGAAATTTGTCATACAGTTCCATATTCTCTAAAACAGCTGTAAGTTGATTAGCTACAACCTTTTCGAGAATTTTGGACAACAATGGCAGCTTTGAAATGGGGCGATAGTTCTTAAAAACTGCTGTGTCCAAAGTAGGCTTCTTCATTATAGATTGAATAGTGGCATGTTTAAAGTAGGACGGGACACAGCCTGTGGCCAATGAAGAGTTGACAATAGCCACTATACTAGGGCCAAAGGCAGGAAGTGCTTTTGAAAATAAGGAGGGTGGTATTATATCCTGCAGACAAGAGGAAATTTTCAGGTTTAATAGATCATGGAGGCTGATTGGTTGGTATTAGATCATGGAGGCTGATTGGTTGGAAAGACTCAATGGTAGTAGGTCTAGGGGAAAGAAGGCAGTCTACATGAAGGTGTGGCCCAGGCTGAATATTTGATCTAATAGGCTCCACCTTATCAATAAAAAAATGACAGCCTATTACAGTCATTTTGAGATAATATTATTTATGGTATCAAATAAAACCTTGGGGTTTCTCTTGGACGAAGAGATTAAATTAGAAGAATATACAGACCTAGATTTCCTAACTAAATTGTTAAAATCCTGCATAAGTTCCTTAAGATACAGGTGATGTGCCCAGTGGATTTCCACAGGCGTTCAGTCATACGACACCTCCTCCTTAGACAAAGCACATCGTCTGTCATCCAAGGCGAGGCGTTACAGATGGTCTTAGATTTTATCTTTAAAGGAGCCACTTTGTCCAACACAGAAGAGCAGAAGTTGTTAAAAGACTGCTTTAAAAACTCAACATCATTACCACCCATAGTAGGCCTATTAAAATCACAGCTAAACCTAGAAATAAATTGCTTGACAGTTGTTTGAGTAATAATGCCAAACGTGCCAGACGTTTCCGGCAGGGGATGTCAGCAATGGTAGAGAGATTAAAAAAGATAAACCTGTGGTCACTAATCAACATGTCCTCACAACATATTGTATTGCCATCCAAACCTAGTGTGAAAACAAGGTCTAATGTATAACCACCAGCATGTGTGGGCCCGTAAACATGCTGCTTTAGATTATGTTAATCAGTGATACTAAGAAAATCTTTTGCGGCATGGTTATCGGCAACGTCAGTGTGCAGGTTAAAATCCTCAAACATTAATAGCTTTTGAAATTTAATAATGGATGACATAAAGTATGTGAACTTGGATAAAAACTGCCCAGCAGGACCAGGGGGGGCGATAAATGAGGATGCAATAGAACAGCTTTATCCGACCAACTCTAGTGATTTGCAGTTCAAAAGAGGAAAAACTTTGCTTGCTCACCAGCTGACAGGGCTAACAATTTCTCCACACTATGGCAAGTCCTCCACCGTGGCCAGACAGACGCGGGGATCCGATAAACGAGCAATCAACAGGACACAGCTCATTTAGATGAATAAACTCCAAGTTACGTTGCCAGGCTTCTGTCCAGGTTTTGCCTTACGAACAAGTATTTCAGAACGTGCGCCTTATTCGCCACAGAGCGGGCATTTACCAAGCACATATTCATAGTTGCAATAACTGAATCTTCAGTGGTAGAGGAAGCCACGATGATCCTGGCCATGGTGGATGGGAGGTGGATCCCTGTTCAGCAATCCACCAGGCACATCCGGAAACACTGCCCAGAGGTAGGATGATCTGGGGGGCTCCGGGGCCAGGCAGCGCCTGGTTGGTAGAGAGATGTGTGGTTACGATCCAAGAGCAGACAGTCCGTCTGGTTGCCAGCAAGGGAATAATTCCACAGGCTGTGATTTTTGACCTGGAGGCCCGCTCTGCTCCCTCGCCTCTTCCGTTTACCACGCTTCTTGTGTAGGTACGCAGATTTCCTTCTCCAGTCGCGGTACAGCAAGAGGTTGTGGCCCGGTAAGCACAGGCGGACACAGGGTGGTAGTGGGGGTGGATCACCGGCACCCATAAAACCGGACATTTCAGCTCTAATAAGCAACAGCATTTTCTGCTCATATTCCAGCGCTGCTGATACATTTGTGGACAAGAATAGTGGCATTGAAAGGCATATTACAAGTATCAGAGACCGAGAGACAGAGAGGGCCGAGAGGGCGGCAGCAAAGCCAAACACAGGCGCCATTCTTAGTACCATTAAGCCGAAGTTCTTTAACTGTGTAGAACTATTTTCCATTTACAATTAGATTAATACCGACATCTGTAGATTATCAGATACAATGAAATGGATGGTTATAAAAAGCCATGCCATCACAATGCATAATGATGCACTATAGCTAAACTTGCACTGTTAGAAGATAATAATATTGGCCTAATATTCCATATTATTTATTGGCACATTTCCAACGTGATCTCTTAGAAATCCGTGATACTACCACGGACACTTAACTTCAAAGTCCGTGGCAGTGCCACGGAATGTCCGAAAATTCCGTGAAACTGCCACAGATTTAGAAGTTAAGGATCCGTGGCAGTTTCACAGAATTGCATGATGACGTAGCAGAGTGTAAATAGCGTAGATTTTGCAGGTTGGGGATGGTGGGAGGGCGTAAAAACATGCGACTTACATACCAAAGATTGCGAGTTCGAATCCAGGTGGACACTTTACATGTATTCTGTTTTCTATTCCAACGCGATGCAGACGTGTTGCAAACTTGCTTTTTTATAATTTTTGACTCCCTAAATACAAGTTACATTGAGTTAACAGCAAGGTTTCTGAGTGGTTAAGGTTAGGTTAGGGGTTTGGGAAAGGCTTACATCGAATTAACAGCAAGGTCTCACTGTGCGCCAATCGCGGACTTTTCCGTGAAACTGCCACGGATTTTAATCTGTGTTCATTTCACAGAATTTTCGGCAATTCCGTGGAACTGTCACAGATTCTGATGATCATACTCCATGGCAGTTTCACGGATTTCTAAGAGATCAGGCTGCACATTTCATAACACTCATAACAGGATTTCTGGTGACTGGCACTTTCCAAATGGAATTGACTGACATGTCATTGATATCTCAGCCAACCCTTAGCCGGCTTATGCCAAGCGTTTGTTAGTCAGTATAATAATCTTGTTGCATAAATACATTCAGTTTCCGTACACGGCAGGTGAACAGGCAAACAAAAAGGCACCATTTGCAGCTATGTCCGGTTTCCCAAATGTAATCGGTGCTATTGACTGCACTCATGTTGTCATAAGGGCAAATAATGAGAATGAACATGCTTTCATTAATCGAAACCATTTTCATTCCACCAATGTCAAAATAATTTGGGATGTAGACATGTTGCTGTAATGTAACCAATTTTCCCCCACCCGTGGCAGACACACTTTCGCAATGAAGTGCTAGACGCTTTGAAATCGACTGATATCTGACTACTTTTAATTTCGGCCACAGTCCTACTTTCTTACAGCATCTCCATCCTTTTCAGCATTGTTAATAGGCACACTGTGCCCTTCAAACAACATTTTCCTCCTCTTTCCCACCTCGCTAACAATTTTCTACTTTGAGTGAGGTTGCTTTTTTTGGTTTTCCTCTGTGTTTGCCATGATTTCTCAATCAATTAATATTAATTTTGGGGCGTTTCACTGACTATTTATGGCCAAATATGGGCGTGACATGTAGCCGCAAAAGCTGCGCCACGTATCAGACTTGATTTTGTGATTTATAAAAGGAAAACGGCGTAGGACGTGCGTGTGTACAGTTTTATAAATCAGAATATTTATTTGCGTACGCACGTCCTATATTTCGTCCGTACGCCACTTCTGAAACAAATCCACCGCAAAGTTTTATAAATGAGGCCCCCTGGTGAATCAGCCCACCACGGATGTGAGTATACAGATTTATGGTAATGTATTTCTGCCGTCCCGGACGTTAGAATGACGAATCAGCAAACATCTACATTGTCTGGGGATTCAGAATCTGATATGATTCAGCAGCTAGAACACAGTTTTGAAGGTTGAAAGTCCGGAAATATTTGGGTGACTGTCAATTAAACTGTTTGCTTGGATTGAGTTTGAGTAGAATTGAGTTTTTGATCGTTTTCACCAAACAAATGGATTTTACCAATGAAAACAGTGTTCCATTTCATTGCAGGGACCTTTTGGATGACGAATCAGAGAAAGATAGCTGACTGAAAGTACATATTATTTTGTGAGATGTAAATGTGTTAGCTACAGTAAGTTGCAATAACAAACAGGTTTGTTTACAATGCGCTAATAATGTGCTAACCTAACCAGTGCTGGTGAACATTACTTTAAAAAGTAACTGGATAATATACTTAGTTACTTCTCCAAAATGTAACTACATTACGTTACTGCGTTACTCTTTATTGAAAGTAACTAATTTAACAACTTTAAGTTACTTTTTTAAGCCTTTTGGTGTGTCTAGGATTAGTACAATACAATACTCATTAGACAAAAGTATACATTTATTAACCTTCCCAAGTATTTAAACAATTTGAATCAAGTTTATTGGTAAGTCGATTGAGAAATGATTATTATTTACAGAAACAACCTGGGAGCAATTAGGGTTAACTGTCTTACTCAAAAACAGAATGATAGAAGCTTCACCTTGCTAGTGTATGTGTGTAGGGGGGTTGAACCAGGGTCCTAATAGACCCCGATCATGGGCCTTAAACAACTAGGTAGTGATTGCCTGATCATGTCTAGTGCAGACTCGTGGTAACTATTGTCTCTGGGCATGATCCAATTGACCAATATAATCAGTCTATTTCTGATGAATGTGTGAGTGTTTGTATGTAAAACGAATTTCATCTCAATGTCTGAGTGTATAAAATAATTAACTCAGTAAAGAAATTCAGATCATATAAATTAATTTGAGATACAATATGCAATGGGATTTGACTCCTAGTAATGCTTCTGTAATTAATGGAGACACATGGAAAAAACATTGAGCAGGCCTGAACCAGAAATAATGAGTCTAAAGGGTACAGTTTAGATCTGTTGGGTGGCAGAATTATAGACATTCGAGTGGCAGAATTTATTGGCACAAATACACATGTTCTGAGTGCATATTACTAATCCTTGCACACCTTATGCATGTAAAAAAGTCAAAATAACCATAATATGCATTCTCATCGCCTGTTAAAGCACATTGGTGGTTTTCTGTGACATTATGACCATTTTCAACGTGTTTATTGGAATAACCGGCAAAAATATAACTTGAAAATGACATTCCTCCACTCCATAGACGTCATAATAGAAAAAAAACCATTTAGGTCCAAAATGTTTTCAGTAAACAAGGACAAACCTTTTTTCTTCCCACTCGACAGGCATTTGCACCTGCCGTATACACAGGACAAATGTATTTATCCTCCCTGCTTTTTGATAGTTTTGGAATAATGTGCATATTTCTGGCTGTTAAAATGTAGGCTATGTATTCTTCCATTTTGCTAACCTCCAATCCACATAACGCATTACAATTTAAGAGCGAGATCTCTCCTTTTTTATGATTGTCGTGGAGGCACACTAATACAATTATGGATTAAAAACCGACGAATAATAAAGTATTAAAGCACCAATATTTAATACTGACAGCCAGCGTTTATAATGGGTACTGCAGTCCAAATTCAAAATAACTGAGAGTCGTCTCCCTCCGCCCCCTCCTCCCCAGAATCAAAACTAACGTGACAAACATGATCAGCACAACCATGACAAGCAAAATGTGTTTCACTACGTCTCTGGTCATGCAGTCGTTTAGAAACATGCAGAGGTATTTTAGGTTAGGTAGAATCTATCTCTGTTGATCTCATTTGTTTGTATGCTGCTTCCATTGCTGTAGCGCACTGGGTTTGTGTTTTTACAGGGATGTCTGGCAACCTGGTTGTGCTGTCAAAATGGGCAGTTGACAACAACACACAGGCCAAAACAGAAACAGAAATTCTTTCCAGAATGGAAATTTCAAAGGACAACATACTGGCTTTAGCATTGTTATCAGAAACAATTGTATTTCAACTTAGCATATTTCATTAATATCTGATGACATATTTTGGTAATTTTTGGATTTAATACAGTAAATATATTTCATATTGGTCCTTTAACTTGTGTTCTAAAACAGAAAAGGTAAAAATACAATGTAAATGTAACAAATGTTCTCGTTACAAATGTAAGTATTAACTAATTACTTAAATTGTGACTGTAACGTTTTAGTAACGTTAAAAAAAAGTTGTCTGACTACTGTAACGCATTACTTAGTAACGTGCAGTGTTGTTCAAGTTACTTTAAAAAAGTAATTAGTTATAGTTACTAGTTTATTCTCACAAAGAGTAACTGAGTTAGTAACTGAGTTACATCATTATAAAAGTTACTAATTACAAGGGAAAGTAACTATTGCGTAACTTTAAAAAATCAAGTATGTCTAATAACTTGGAAGCCCCCAATATTAAATATGAATGAAATGGACACTAAATAGAATCAAATATTAGTCTGAGTTGTAAGAGTTTGGGGTGGTGGATAAAAATCTAGTTTAAGATTTTGATGTCGTAGCTGAATCTTCTTTTGTAGCGGAGCTCACGTTATCAGCTGCATTCTTTGGCCACTAGTTTGTGGTGGCATGTGACGATGTGGTGCTTCATTAGATTCGAATTACTTGCCACCGACGTGGAGTCTCTTTCTTCCTGTACATAGGTTGCACGTTACATAAACATTCTTGCCTAAGAATGTAGTGCTTATTATACTTACAGTTCGCAAAAGCTACGTTTGAACTCGTTTGACTTTCTCTCTGACTCCTGGCCGTTGGTGTGTGCGACTGTCTGTGCGTGAACTGAACAGTGAACACCCACCCTACTCTGCCTCTGGTTGGTTGCAAACGATGGAAATGTACTCTAAGCCAATCATCATCAGTTGTGGTTGTCTACCACCCCCCTGACACACATACACATACACACACACACACACCAGAGAAAAAAACTTTGCAGGTCCTGCAGAAAGGAAGCTACCACTTCATTGAGCTTAATTAAAGTAACGCCACATTTTATTTTGTCAGTAACGCTAACGACGTTGTAACGGGGAAAACAGTAATTCGTTTGATTACTCGTTACTGAAAAAACTAATGCCGTTAGTAACGTCGTTTATTTATAACGCCGTTATTCCCATCACTGGTAACGTGTTATTCCCAACACTGAACCTAACATTATTACATGGCTTTTTAGTCTTGTTATAGCTATTGTAAATCGGATATGAGATTTGTGAGATTCTAAGCTTTCTGTACACATATGACTTGTCTATGTACAGTAAATGTAGCATTTGTGTGAAGAGGGATTGTAATCAAGTACCGCTGGAAGCAGCCTGGGTGTACCGCCGGTGGTACATCGCTGTTTAACAGGTTAATGTGAATACGTATGAGTAACATTTAGCAGTAGTACTGTATTGATAACACGGATAAGGTACCTAGTATCCGCTGTTGGCCTATTGTGACATTTGCACAATTGGAAATACTAACCTGCACACATGTTTTCATTTATGTAAATTTGAATGTGCTGTGAACCTGGAGACAATGGCGACATATCAACATTACAGGGTGCATTTATTGACAATGTTTATGAGTGTGCATCTTTCTTTCCTTTTCAGTTGTTTTTATGAGACTCAAGTCATGTCTTCCTTTTGGCTTATAGCTTGGTCTATATGTCAATAGGTGGCCAAGGTGCCCTCGCTAGGTTTACAGCTTCCCTACAAAGAATGCCCCATACAAAGTTTAATGACAGAAATGGGGTACGCCATTGATGGGAATAAGGCATGGTCTCTATGTGGTCTAATCTGCTCCATGTCCTTGATTTAAAGTTAGAGGGCACTTTTTCACTTCAAGCTCTCTTCCATCACTGGCTCTTAAAGTAATGAGTTATTACTCTGGTTTGTTTTATTTCTTAAATATAATACATATGTCATTGTGCATTTAAGCATGAGAACAAAACACACTTATGGAGATGCAGGTTCAGTAATACACAACCACACACACAGTGAACACATACACAGTACGAAAAACCAGGTTGTATATAACATACAATCACCCATCAAAGCTACTTTTTCATTCATTGTCATTACACAAAAAGATTGAGAGATTGGCTGATTAGAGACAATCAAGTGCTATTCTTCTCTCTGTGTGACAGACCATTATGGAGCCTGCATGTGTCCCACATGTCGACCTAAATCTAGTGCACTACTTTTGAACTGGGCCCAAAGGGTTCTGATCAAAAGAGGTGGATCATGTTGATGAGGCCACTGTATAGTCCCCCATTTGGGTTGCAGCCTGTTTTGTAAAATTTCATTTTCCATTCCTCATTACTTTTCTTTTCATTGATTTCCTGTAGAGTACTGGGTTAGTTCTTACCAATACAATAAAAGCAAGAAAAATAAAAAACACTTAAATACACTCCTAAAAAAGAAAAGTTAAGGTAACAAGCAATCATTACAGTATAACACCAAGTCAAATACACTTCAGGGATATCAATCTGTCCAGTTAGGAAGCATAAGTGCTTGTGAATCAGTGTTACCTGTTTTGGTGCAAATGAAAGTGACAACAGGTGCTCTGGAGAGGCAACAGCAAGACAACCCCAAAAAAGTGAATGGTTTTGTAGGTGGTGGCCACAGACTATTGCTCTTTCCTTATGAGGGATTCTTCTCTAGTTTTGCATTTTTCTAGTGTCCTTGTCACTAGTGGTAGCATGAAGCGGGACATGCAGCCCATTCAGGTTGCACAGGTATTCGAGCTCCTCCAATAGGGTACATCTCTACGTGCCAGTGCAAGAAGGCTTGCTGTGTCTCCCAGTACAGTCTCAAGAGCATGTTCTGTCAGTATCTGCTCCTTTGTGTAAGGAAGAACAGGAGGAGCATGGAGAAAACCCTACAAAATGACTTCCAGCGAGCTACTGGTGTGCATTTTTTTGACCAAATACAGATGCAGTCTCAATGAGGGTGGCAGGAGTGCCCGACATCCTCTAGTGGGACCTGTACTCACAGCCCAGCACCATGCAGCTTAATCGGCATTTGCCAGAGAACAACATAATTGGTAGGTCTACCATTGGCATCCCGTTATTTTCACAGATGAGAGTAGGTTCACACAGAGCACATGTGAAAGAGTCTGGAGATGCCATGGTGAACGCTATGCTGGCTGCAATATCATCCAGCATGACAGATTTGGCGGTGTGGGTCAGTGAAGGTCTGGGGAGGCATATCCTTGGAGAATGCTCTGACTGCTGTTTATGTACCTGGATGAAATACTTAGACCCATCATCAGATCTTACATTGTGGTGCAGTGGCAGGACCGTATTAAGACTTCACAGTGCCCATGGGCAACATTGGCTCAAGTGCCCCCCACGCCACCGCAGCCAACCGCACCAAATCTACTTAAAAGTTATTTTTACACCAATTTAGATGTCACTGACTGCACTGCGAAGAAACATACAGTTAACAAAGCTTTCCTAAATCTAAATATCTAACAAAAAGTGATGATGGCTATCACAAACATTCAGTGGTGTGTTGCATGAGTAAAACCTGAGAATGTTTGTAGAACACCGTCTGTAACAGGTTTAGAGTACTATTCTAACTTGTCTTTTTTACCACTCACCTCCACATCCACCCTACTGTCCCTCACATCCCTCTGACATCACCTGTCTGTGGCTCAGAGACACTATGCTTCATTGAAATCAGGCTCAGACAATGTGGACAATAGCTACCAATAGCAGTTCAGATGTCTTCAAGCTTGTTGGTCTAATGTATGAGCACATAGAAAGTGCACTGACCTGTATTTTGGAAAATGATCAAATTAATGGACTGAATACAAGATACCTAAATGACAAGAACAACAGATTGTAGCTCAAACTTGTATAGACAGGTGTCTTATTCTATACTATCCATTTTATCACTCACCTCAGGATCCATCTACTGTAACTCACATTCATCTGACAGTCTCCTGATTCTGGCTCAGACACACTTGGCATTAGTCAAATAATTCAGTCAGACACACACATTGGCCATTCATGTAGTGCAGAATATGTATTGATGTATCTTCCAGTTCAGTTTAATGATTCATAATGACTCCAGAAATGTATCTTTAGTCAAATAAATGTATATTTCTTCCTCTTAATGATGATAGCATTAGAGTTAGCCATTGCTAATGGATAACCATTATTTGAGAAATAACAAATTAATAAAGCTAAAACAATCTAATATCGCACTAGTTACTACCAGGTTCACTAATACCTGTAGCTACTGGTTTAATCTGGTCCAAATGAAAGTTCTCATTACTGGCTAAAGTATAGATAACTAGCTAGCCAGCTGATATTTACCATCCATATCAATTGGTAAAGCATTAAATGGATTTCTGAAAAGATGGGCTTTTTCTAAAGAATGGATTTACAGCACAGGCACGGGCAGACAATCACTGTCACTGAGACAGTTTGTGGGACGTCAAGTAGTTGGCATGAGTCCGATGCTTGAAGAAACATTGGTTGCTTGGTGCCCCTCAGAGTTGTGGTGTCCCTGGGCACCTGCCCAGTTGCCCATATGGTTAATCCACCCATGTCCAGTGGGCCAGACACTCCTGGCCTCATGTGGCCAGTGTGTAGGCAGTTCCTGGATGACAAAGGAATTCATGCTATTGACTGGCCCTCATGTTCCCCAGACCTGAATCCAATAAAGAACCTCTGGGACATAGTTGTTTTTACTCCCTGAAATTCTAAACTGTGCATCTTTAAGTTCAACCCAGTGATTACACATACCTGTTCTTTCAACATGTATTCCTAGTTGTGAAAGAACTTGTTACGATAACCCATTATAGCAACCGTAAATCTCAGAATTTCTCCCAAATTACGTTCTCAGGAAACTATTTTGAAAACCTAAATTACGTTATATGCCAACATTATTAGGGTGTTTTTACGTTTGAACTGCACGTTTTGTTATTAGGCTATATTTGTACCTGAATTATGTTGCTCCGGTACATTTCGTTTAGCGGATTTATGCGAGAACATTCCATACATTCCATAGCGTTCGAAATTGTATTGCAACTTTCACAGTTAAGGTTAGGCATGAGGTTACTAACGGTTAAGGTTAGATATGACGTTACTGAGGTTAAGGTTAGAATTAAGGTTAGGGTTAGCATTACAAAAACCGACAATTGCGTGTCTGCATGACGCAAGCAATATAAAACAAAACACACACAAAGCGCAGGTCTGGATTTGAACTCGCGAACACTGGCATGCAAGTCGCGGATTTATACGCCCATCCAACATCCCCGACCTCCACCCTAGCAAAAACTTCGCTATTTACATGTTACGTCATGATCTTCATATGTTCATTTTGAACGTTATTCGAGTGTTCAGTTTAGTTCCCTACAAACGTAATTGACCCTCTCATACGTTCATATTTAACATATTTCGGTTTTACAAAATAGTTCCCTCAGAACGTATTTAATGTGATTTAGGGCTGCATTATAGTCGACTCTTTATCAGGTTTAAAGGAAATTGTGAGATGACACAGGTTCAATAGACTTATAATGTTTGAGTTGTTAAACCAGGGTGGCATGAGATGAGATTCATGCAGAGCCAGCTTTTTCTCCAAAGTCTCCAGTTGCCCTATTAGACCCATCTGGTATCACTCCCGTTGTGCTTGATTTGGGTGGAAGCTATGTAATGACAAGTAACAGCTTGATTTAGCCCTCGGACTTTATATTACAGTATTACAGGAATCCAGTTAAATTTAAGTCATACATTTTGTTCTGGCAGGGTGAGAGGGAAATGCAATGGGAATAAAGAATAAAGACAGGTGTAAGGAAATGACTGAGACTAACAAAGAAAGGGAGAGAGAAAGAACAAGGGAGAGTGAGGTTTCTGAAAACAAACAATGCAACTTGCCGTCTAATCACTCCTTTTCCCTTGTTTCCATTGAGAAACAGAAGTATTACCTTCTTCATTCATTTCCATCTTTACACCCTCTGCCCTTCCCCCCCAAAATGCCTATTGAGACACCCAATCAAGCTCAAATTGGGAAAGATGGATTTTTCAAAATTAGTCTTTGATGAAACGCTTTAACGGTTGTTTCTGATCTAATTATATTACAATGCTCAACCACTCACTTCAGAGGGGAAGGCCAAAAACGTTTCTTGGGAATGTTACAGAATTTGTCAACAAATCAGAACAATGCTCTCGGGATTCCTGTGGGAAATATAGTTTGAATTAACTGAGATGGAGTTATTTTTTGGGAGGAAGTCAACATCGACTCGTCTTGTTGGAATATTGCTTTTTGGTTATACTCTGATGGACTTTGTCTGCATGGTATTTTAGCTGCTGTTTCTCAGAATAAGACCTAAGATATTGAGTTGATATTGTATCCTGTTTAAAAATGATTGTTTGTTTGGCATATCTATATTTGCCTCATTTGCTTTAAATAAGTTGATAGTCTAGGTGAGCCAAAAA
Source organism: Umbra pygmaea (assembly GCA_016801145.1). Lineage (NCBI taxonomy): Eukaryota > Metazoa > Chordata > Actinopteri > Esociformes > Umbridae > Umbra > Umbra pygmaea. The sequence continues at coordinate 2,096 of JACXGM010025677.1, read as the reverse complement.
TCTACAATGATATTTTTCTTAGAAAACAACTACTGCTTTCCAATATTTTTATCCATTGTTAGCTTACTGGCTGTCTCAGAGTTTTTATAAGTATTTATTTCTCAAAAATCTCAGCCTTCATTCAAACCAATTTTGTGAGATCCAATTGTAGTTACAAACCATCACAGCAACTCCCAAAAGCATTGAGTAAGTTGAAGGTCAGGACAAACCGATACCCCCACTCCTAAACTGTTTAGCTTTTTTCACACTGCACGCTCAACCAGGAAGTCAGCGAATCAGCTCATGGGAATACGCTCCTTTGAATAAAAATGTCAAATAAGCTTGCTGGTGCCCAACCCACCTTAAATGTGATGAGTTAATGAGATGCCCGCTGGTCATGCCTAACTCCAACACCAAGCATTGCTGCACAATTAGAGAACTCCCGACAACTGCCATTTAAGCATGACTAGGATTCACCCCAGGTTGCACTGATCCAAACAATACAAACTAGGGTGACCCCATCACACTGCTATGCAGTGAATTAGATTGTTATGCTGCAGCACAAGGCAAGGCCGCATGCGGTTACAAAAGGGAATGCTTAATTAGTAACTCAATTAATTGGTAATTATTGGATGCTGCTTAAAATGCATGTTGAAATGAATTTGACATTTTAGTAAATTAGCAGACACTCTTATCCAGAGCAACTTACATAAAGCAATTTAGGGTTAGGTACCATGCCCAAGGACACAACAGCAATTGGCACAGACAGGAATCGAACGGGAAACCTTCCACCTACAAGTCTGTCTCTGTATCCACTGAGCCTTCTGACAACCCAGAGATAAAAATGTTCATATCCCTAGTTGTAACAGACTTCGTAACCCATGATATTGTCCATGAAACACAGTAGAAATGCTAAAATATTTAATCTCTCCCAAAAAGAAAGCTATCCCAATATCATGGTGTAAAATTCATGTTTCTGTCCCAAACTAGCTAGCTTGGAGTAGTGGGCCCATGTGTTTTGGAAACAAATCCAGACACAGCTCAAAGCATTTTTGGTACCGGTTTCCAACAGAGTGAATGGTGCTGGGGGTGTTGTGCTACCAACCAAAAGGTCAAATCCAAGGTGAAAAGTAAAACAAAAAAATTGTTTTGCCCTTGACCAAGGCATTTTCTTCTCAATTAGAGTTTTAAAAAAGGGCTAAGTGATTAAATGTAGAACACACATGCAATATTGTGTTACGTCCTGTGGTGTGAACTCTACTGCAGCATGTTCAAACACATCTAGCGGTATCCAAGTGCAAAAAACCCATGGGATGAGATATCCAACGTTATCTCACTTTGATTCAGCTCAGTATAGTGTCAAGACATTCAAGTTATTTCTCTCTTTTCATCTTTGTTTTGTTTGTCACCCGGGACACAAAACTTCAATATAATAGTGTTTTTAGAAATATTGAGTTTTTATCTCGTCTGTGGTCATCTTGAGCTTTTTCATCATTGGATTTGGATTCAGAGCAATTATACAAATAAGTAAAATAATAACAGTTGGCCAGATTGCTGCCTGCTAACTGTAGATAATTAGCCAGAGGAGGGTGATCCACAGGGCATTAGGAAAGGTTTCACCCCATGTAAGCGATAATTGGACCATTTGCTTCAAGAGAGCAGCTTTCTGTTGCACAGAATTTTGCACATGGCTATTTTTTTAATTGCTCTTTTTCAACATTATTTTCTGCGTATTCAGTGGTCATCACACATCACATTAAAGTTGTAGGTCTTTTTAGAACAAACTGCAATTAACAATGGGGATTTGGTGTGGTAGCTATGGTAATACTGCATTCCGGCTGTTCTCTCCGTTGGAATCTTTTCAGACTCCCCCAGACAGAAGCAACTTATTATCTATTGTGGCCAGTCTTTGATCCTGCTTGTCTGACTGTTCTACAGCTATACTACCCTTTTACCTGAGTAAAATAACTTCATACAGTCAAACACATTGAGCACTAGAATTCTCCTGTGCATTGGACACATTGGAATCGGTTTCAATGTTTATGTTTAACCCAAGTTTAAAAAAAGGTAAGCCATGAAACAGTAGACATAATCTGTTTTTAAACCTTCTAAAGCAT
>JACXGM010025676.1:0-15192 GCA_016801145.1 Umbra pygmaea | reverse complement strand
GCAGAGAGAGATTAACAGAGGCAGAGAGAGATTAACAGAGGCAGTGAGAGATTAACAGAGGAAGAGAGAGTTTAACAGAGGCAGAGAAATATTAACAAAGGCAGAGAGAAATTGACAGAGACAGAGATTAACAGAGGCAGAGAAAGATTGACAGAGATTGCAGTCTCACATGGTTTCTTGGCAGGAGGAAGATGTGTTAAACTCAGATATCCATTCCCTGTTTCTCCCATTTTACTTTTGTACTTCTGCCTTCCACCCCTCACTCGATCGAGGCGCACACCTTAAAACGATGGGAATTGTCAGTACTGTGTCATACACACTAACATTTAGCATGAGACCTAAGCATCACCCAGAACAAAAGGTTGGTGTGTTTACACATCCGTTGACAGTGGACACACACATTCATGATGCTAGCACAGAAAAATGTATTCATGGAAGCCAAAGGAAGCCAGGCTTTCAGAACAAAAATAAATGACCACAGCAAAATCACCAATGTTATCAACTCTAAGTAACTTTAACACTCTCAGAGTTGATTTAACACTGGTGATTTTGCTGTGTACCTTTCACTTTCACAGGGCAGTGAAGGGGACATTTGCCCTGTGTACGGGGCTGTCCTTTGACTCTCTGTGGACATAACATTTCCCATGGCACTTATTGTAAGAATAGGGGTGTTAACCCCGGTGACATGGCCAAATTCCCAACTAGGCCTTACTTTAATCATGGCCACCTAATAATCCCCCTCCTTCCTAATTGGCATATATCTTTACTAATCTCTCCACCTAATAGCTGATGTGTGGTGAGTGTTCTGGGGCAAAACTACAAGTGGGTGCTACACATTAGTGGAAGATGAGATGGTCTTACCCCCTCACTGTGTAAAGCACTTTGGGTTCCTTGAAAAGCGCTATATAAAGTTGTATTAATGATTAATTATACTTATTAATGCAGAGCTGGTGGAGTATCCCTGAATCCTTCCAGGGGTCGTTCTTTCTGGTCTTTCAGGACCAAGAATCTGTTACCAAGCTGTAATGCCCCCATAGCCTTTTTGGAGTGCAACAGACCTGGCATTAGGATTTACCTTTCAGCCTGGGTTAGGGATCTTACAGGGGGACTGACGTAAGCCTCACTGTTACTGCCTCTCCAGAGGTTGGAGTGCTGAGCCAGGGGCATGTAATTCTAAAAGTAGTTAAGGAAACTATCTGTTCTTCATCCTCCTTGATCTGGAGCAGGACAAACACTCCCCTCAGCTCAGCGGCCTTCTGGCTCAGGTAGAGGAGCGGAGACATGGAGCGGAGACATGGAGCGGAGACATGGAGCGGAGACATGGAGCGGAGACATGGAGCGGAGACATGGACAGTCTTGCAGAGCTTTAAACTTGTCAGTTAGGGGAATTAAACCGCAGGCCATCTGAACATTGGTCAGATGCCTTAACCACTAGGCCACCATGCCGCCCTAGGTAAGTATATCTCAGAGTGAACATTACTCACTTATTAATAATTTTCATTAACTTTTCTCCCATTCTTTTACAAACGAAGTAGATTTTACTTGTAGAGTCCCTGTCATGTTTATGTTTAAACAAATATAACAAATATTATTTGATCCTAAGTTATCAACACTGAATTAGAGCACAGGATGTTAGTGGCAAGTCAGGATCAAAGTCAAATAGCCCTCATCATCATCATCATCATCAAAGCTTTATTAAGGACACATATGCTCCACCTATAATAATAATAAGATGATATCACATCATGCAGTCTTTCCACATTCTGTAAATACAGGCTCCCACATGAAACCCAGAGTTGTAATGAACAGTCTGAATGTGTCCTTTCTTTGATGTTCAAAGTTCCATCTGTCAATGACTGACAGGTCATGATGATCCATTTAATGATTGCCTGTTGGTCTTTTCATTAGCTAGATTGGTACTTCACAAGTACTGCCCACACCATCAAACTATCACACACTCATGAATATAATAAAAAGCACCTAATTAGTAAAACAAGTTTGCTGTACATAAAAATGTTTGACACAATTTGTCTTGGTCAATGAATGCATTAAATCCCCTTAAATGTAAAAGTGCTATAACATACTGTCCCTTAACTTTGCGTGCAGAGATAGAATGCACAAACAACTATTAATTTACCAATACAATTCCAATCATGTTGTAAGTACTTTGTGACAAAAACAACTTTATAAAATACATTTTATTGAATTATTTTAGTGACCTTTGAAAGAATAATTTAACTCCCTTTTGGAATCAAAATAATGTGATTAAGGTTCTATATTTCACTTCTGACAACACCCCAGACTACTCACTAACCTAATTACCCATGATGCACTAAGGGGCCTGGGGGTTTGTGACAAAAAGATAGTAAGATCATTTTGTTGCTTTCTGGCAGGTCTGAGGTAAATCCAGGTCCCACCCGCCTTCACTTCCTCTGATTAACAGGGCTTTCCATTTGGACAAGTAATCAATAAGGACTATAAATATACTCCTCGTTTTTATTTCTTTGAAGAAGTGATGTGCTGTTAATGAATTGGGCTGGTGGGCGTAGGAACAGCTGGTGACAGGGTGGTGACATGTCCCCCCCAAAGTTAAAAGCAGGTAATGTCCACCCCCAATAATAACAACAGTTTGGGAAAAATATATTGTGTCCCCACCAAATCAAACTTGCTGGTAATGTCCATGAGATTTAAACAATTGGTTTTGGCCTTGTTTCTTTACTCTAACCCTAAGCTTAACCCTTATATTTATGCTTACCCTAACCCTAAGCTTAACCCTTATATTTATGCTTACCCTAACCTTAACCCTAATCTTAACCCTTATATTTATGCTTACCCTAAACCTAACCCTAAGCTTAACCCTTATATTTATGCTTACCCTAACCCTAACCCTAAGCTTAACCCTTATATTTATGCTTACCCTAACCCTGCTTACCCTAACTCGCCTGGAACCCTGGGGACGCAGACGGCACCAATCAGCATTCTTCTATGCCTTATAGCCAGAAGAGGAAAAGTGAAATCCTCTGTTCAGACAATGGAATGAACATCATTAGAACCAAGCTTGAGCTGAAGAAAGCTTTAGAAAAGTGGAATAGTTCCAAAATCTAAGACAGTTTGGCACCAGAATGGCATCCAGTGAATGTTCATTCCCCCTAATGTGTCTTTTCATGGAGGAGTCTATTAGTCAGCTCAGTGTGGAACAGCAGCACCACATTACAGCTTCAGACATTGTACAAGGAGGAAGGGGTATTGTGCTACGTATGTGGGCAAGAAGAGAGTCTCCCTCAGCTGCAAGAGCACTAAAAGTGGTCTTGTGTCTCACAAGCAAGGTCATCCAATCAGTCCTCGACAACAGTGAACTTGCGGGTCAGGTCCGCATCAAGAGCAAAACCAGCACACTCGACAGTCCCATCACTACGATGCATCTCCTTCAGCTCCCATGTGCTGCTAGGCTCTTGCCCCAGGTCTCAGGTAAATCAAGCAACAAAACTAAGGAGTATTTTATAGAGGCAAAGAGAGTTTTTTGTTAAATGTTGTCACACTGTGGGTTCTTGTTGATGTCTTGCCATGATGTTATTCATTTAACAGCACAGAGTAACTAATGGAGGAGCTAATGAACATAATGTTACATGTTAAATTTCCAAAATCACTTACTACACAATTATCGTGGTGCAGAATATACATTACAATGCTAATATGTGGTGCAGAATATACATTACAATGCTAATATGTGGTGCAGAATATACATTACAATGCTAATATGTGGTGCAGAATATACATTACAATGCTAATATGTGGTGCAGAATATACATTACAATGCTAATATGTGGTGCAGAATATACATTACAATGCTAATATGTGGGGCAGAATATACATTACAATGCTAATATGTGGTGCAGAATATACATTACAATGCTAATATGTGGGGCAGAATATACATTACAATGCTAATATGTGGGGCAGAATATACATTACAATGCTAATATGTGGTGCAGAATATACATTACAATGCTAATATGTGGTGCAGAATATACATTACAATGCTAATATGTGGGGCAGAATATACATTACAATGCTAATATGTGGGGCAGAATATACTATACAATGCTAATATGTGGTGCAGAATATACATTACAATGTACAGTGTTCACTTTTACCTTGTATCTGACTGATTTATTAGGTCACTAATTGGTTAGGATCTCCCCTCACCTGGCAGTCTAGGTGTTATTTGGGCTCTAATTTAAAGGAAAGACCAAAAACCAGCATACACTAGGCCCTCTGAGGAACCGGTTTCACACCCTTGCACTACTGACTTAGTTATGCACTAGTGACTTAGTTATGCACTAGTGACTTAGTTATGCCCAATGTTATATTTACACACACTCATCCACACTGTTATACATTGTATGTCATGTGCACTATTATCTTTTGCACTGTTACAATCAAGTGTTTTTTTTTTTTTTTTTCAAGTGTTACCCAAACCACTTTTCTTACCGTGTGGGCGGTTATGGACATCATATTCACATCATGGACTTCTAGCTAAATCTATGTGCTGGCACCTATCTTTGTTAATTCACCCATCATTGTTCACAGCTGCCCTTTGTTGCCAATTAGTGTGTGTATATCTGTTCCCCTCTGCTCCCCAGTCTTTGGCCTTTATTGTTGGCCATGAGCCCATGTTCATTGTCTTGTCTCAAAATATATTATGTTCTAATTGCAGTTGCCTTGCTAGGTGTTATTTGTTATTTTCATTAGGTTTACACACTTTTTAATGTGTCGATCTTTTGAGCCAAGCATTGGTGAAACATTTCTGTCTCAGTTATTCATCAGGACTCCATCTATTCATCTCTATGTACACAAACCTGATTCATTTCATGGCATTTTACTGCTCACTGATTTACTGTCCACCAATAACTGTTCCTATTTAGGCCATGTTCCATCCCAGGCATTTTTCCTGTTTTGCTGTACGATGATGTAGTTGAGCTGCTAAGATGTTGTTCTATATTCTGCGAGTATTGCCTAGATGACAAGGGTCAGAGCAGCTCCAAAACTGCAGCTTTTGTAAGGATGTCAATTACAGTGAGATTTCTCTTGTAATACTGTATGTTTAACACACACGTTCTAGAAGTCTGCCAATCCATGCTTGAAGTTATTTTTCTACCCATTGTATACTCCACATCTCTTTTATGAATGATGTCAGATATTTCTGAAAAAAAGCCAGGCCTTAATCTCACCTTGATTTTGTGTATTTCTGTGTTTTAGTGAGACTTGTTTGAAGCAGATGAGGCAAGTGCGGTTAACTTTTCTTTAGCTACTTCAGCAAATTGGAATATTACTGTATGTACGGGAAACAAAACCACAGCAATCAGACATGCTGAACTAAACACACTCAGTCTAAATAAACTGAACAACCTAGTAGCAGAGCATCCACACATGGAAGGTATCAGTAGCAATAAGCAACACAAAAGATAGATCTCCAAAGGATTAAATAGCCCCTTAATGAGGGTTACAGAACCCAAGTGTGCATAACACAAACAGTCTGCTAATCAGCGGCTTCCCAGACAGGGTTCCCAGACAGGGTTCCCTAATAGACTGGTCAGATCTTCCGACAGTAGATGGCGTTAGACCAGTCCTGACAGAGACATGGGCCCGTATATATCAAGCTTCTCAGAATTACTCATCAGAACACTGCTAAGACTTGACTTAAGAGAAAGAAACATATTGGCTCAAAGCTGCTCTTAAAAGTTAGTTATCAAACATCTCAGTCCTACTTTTAGTGAAGTGTAGGACTACATTTTAATCTTAGCGCTGATTCACTACACTTTCCTGTGCCGCAAACATGATTTTGGATGACGACATAGGCAAGATCCAATCACTGAATACATGTACTTGTTTAAGAATATTATCAGATAAATTCACATTCAATGATGACATTCCTAAAAGGAGTTGACATTCAACACACATTTGACAATAAAGAATTTTCAAGAGAAGATATACACATTGTAAATTAAAGATCAATAAATGTTTCCAACACGTTTTCCACTATTTCTGAATTACATATAAAAAATAATAATAATTGTGTGCTGTTAACTGACCTACCTATATATAGCCTAAAGTTAATGATGTAATCATAGCCACCATGGATTTCAGAAGATAACCGAACTGGAGAGAATAAGAAACACTGCTTGTTGTAGTTGAATTTCTGAGTGGAGAATGTGGAATCTGCGCTTCCACTGGCCAATCCCTCTCCACCACACTTTGTGTGATACGATGTGCCCTGTGAAGGGATATTGCATTGAAACCTTGCGTATCGCCAAAGTGAGGATACAGTGTTCTATTATGAAACAATTGTGAATAAATTGCTTTCAAAATAGGCTACCTGTTGTAGTTCATTTGGGCTTCTGCAAAGGCATATGGAAAGGGGTGAGCAGCCACCAGCGTAAAGGGATAACACTCCGGCAGCAGAAAGTACCTTTCAAACAGCTGCTTCAGGCCACTTTCATTTAATATCCGCGCGTCATGGGTCGACCCAGGCCATGGGTACCACATCCAAAATGTTGTGGTCTGCATTAAAACTCAACTTGTGTGTTGATGCTGTTGTAATTAAATAATTGGGAGAGTAAGAGTGATTCTTAGCTTTGAGAAATTGATAACTTTCTTTTTTTTAAGTTTCTGAGCACTTAAGACTCAAATGGCACTTTGAGAAGCTTGATAAATACAGGCCCTGTTTTTTTGTGTTTTTGTGAGACTTCTGCTCAAACCTCCAAAAATGTATTTTGTGCCTTAAATGAATGGAGAGAAAATTCTAATTACTTCTAGCTTTTGGGTTGCTATAGTGACATCCCTTCTCATACAGGGGTTGCTATAGTGACATCCCTTCTCATACAGGGGTGTACATTTTTATACACTTTATCTTTCTAATTCGTGCATAAAACATGAGATGTAAATCTGTGAATTTTTACACAAAATCCACAGCATCACTTTCTGTAAGCTTGTTTGTGAGACTTTGATACTTTCATTTAGTATGAAATATATTATTATTTGTATATTAATTTAGTAGGAAATATATTGCTATTTGTATTTTAATTTAGTATGAAATATATTATTTTTTATATATTAATTTAGCTGTTGTTATGTATTGCCTTAGCTTCAACTTGCTTTGGCATTGTAAACAAAGAGGGGTACTGTACTTGTGAGTAGGTGACCACAGGTGCCTACTGGTTAAAGGGCATCTGACTTTGACCAGTTCAAATCCCCAAGCTTCCAAGATGAATGCCTTGTTGTTATGTTTGTGTGAAGGGCAGTTTACATTACCCCTCCCCCAGCAAATAACAATTGTTTTGTCCACTTGCTCAGTTAAATATAATGATAATAAAAAAATATAATGATAATAAAGCCCTTTAGATTGAACTAACCTTCTTTCAACATTCCCACTTTCAAACACTTCATGAAGCGGCAGGCCTGGCAGGACTTACGTCTCCTCTTGGTGATCTCACACTCGTTGGTGGCAGGGCAGCTGTACTTTATGTTCCCTGGGCATGGAGATAGGACTGTGATCATTCATAGTACATGCAGATAACTTTGTTATCTACAATGACTTAATAGGAAAATGCTACTGAATTGATTATTTAATTAATACTGGAGAGGATGATGTGCTACAAATGAGCATCAACAAAACATGATGTTTCTTTGGATAAGGATGCCTGCATATGATGTCGATAATGACATTTGATTTCAAAACAAATTGTGAGCTGGTACTGTCTGTTAGCAGCCATTTTAAAAACTGTTGACTTAAATCTTCCTTTTTCTTCATTTCAATCATACAATGAATTTACTCGACGAACCTGTACACACACACATAAATTAACAGACAGACAAACATAAACACAAAGTTACACACTTATAGTAAACACAAATACACACATCTATAAAAGCACTGATACACACATAGTCAAGCAGATACACACACACACACATGCACACATCCTTGTGCCAAGGTAACACCAAATGTCCCTCCCTCGACCCACTCTCATGTCCCTCCATCCCTACACCTCCCTACACCTCCCTACACCTCCCTACACCTCCCTACACCTCCCTACACCTCCCCACACCTCCCCACACCTCCCCACACCTCCCCACACCTCCCCACACCTCCCTACAAACCATGCTACCATCAGAGTTGCTTGGTCCCACAATGGTTCTCTCCAGACCATTACACATGTTTCATGAATTATTATTGTTCGTTCTAGTATAACTGTATTGCTGAGCCACCACACAAGATTTTCACTGTATATAAAATTACGTCTGTACATGTGACAAATAAATTAAACTTGAAATTAAACTTGAAAAATATTGTGGAGCTTATCATTTTTTCAGCGGGTGCACTTCAGCCAGCTCAGGGGAGATGGGTCTCTTGTTCAGACACACGTGTCATTTGCATCACTTCACTCAATGTAGCCAGTCAAAGCAATTGTTTACAGTCCAGGCAGACCAATAGAGACCCTTGAAGTCAGCGAGAGGGAGGGATAAGCAAAATCAGGAATGAGAGATGAAGGAATGACTGACAGTATATAGTTTGCCCAAAAGTTTGAAAGCGGCAATGTAAAAGAACAGATATATTGATGAAATATATGCAAAATAATCTAAGTTGAAAGCATTAAAAATAAACTCAGAGCACAGTTCGAGTGGAGTAGTCTATCATAGATCAGTGGTCTATCAGAGATCAGGGGTCTATCATAGATCAGGGGTCTATCAGAAATCAGGGGTCCATCAGAGTTTAGGGGTCCATCAGAGATCAGGGGTCCATCAGAGATCAGGGGTCTATCAGATCTAATACACAGATCTAATAGACAGATCTAATACACAGATCTAATACATGTTGATGCCATTCAGACTAATAGTACATTTTACTGACAGGACACTAGACAGATAAGGTTTACTGAGTTATTTGAGAAAAACAACTATCAAGGCCATTTGATTAGATGCTAGACCTAAGTTAAGGAGACCTGCTGTTGATGCTCATGTGAGACAGTCACGGGTAAAAGGAGGTAAGGGCAGTGCCGCCGCTCCCATTACGCGCATCACGCACTGTGCGTAGGCTACCAAGTGCTGAGGGGGCACCAAAAATAGCCTAATGAAAAAAAATCATCAAAGTCATAATAATTATAATGCCAATATTCTTTCGGTTTAGAAATATTAAGCACTTTTTTAAGCATGCATATCACAAAACAGGCAGAATAAGAGATATATTTAATTGCTATATATTTAAACGATGGTGCCCCTCCCCCAAACACACATACACACAACTTCCCCGTGGGTGCCCTTTTTCCCGCTCTCTCAGTGGTCTGTTGGATTGTGCCTGACAAAGTTTGACAGTAGGCTAACCTACTAGGCTAGGTCAACTTTTTTGGAAATGGCCTCGAAAAGACAGCAGGAGTCCGGAGCAGAGAAAAGAAAGAAGAAACTGCGAGATGATGCGGATGCATCACTTGTAGGTAAGTTCATGTTGAATCATTCTTAAATATGGGAAATGTGCTGCTAATGTAATGGTTAGCCTATGCATACACCTCTAACTAGCTGACGTTATTGCTAATGTTAGCAAACTCAAACAAGTAACTGACGCCAGCTAGCTGCTACTTTAGATATTGAGCAGTAGTTTATGGTTTATTTTGACGTGACGGTGGTCAGTAACAGTTAGCAGTCAGTGCACAAGGTAGGTTAACAATTCTGTGGGCTTCTTCAGACAATTTATTATCATGTAGCATGCGATTAATAGTCTCTAGCCAGGCATTTAACAAAGTTTACCTAGCATAGTGTAATTTGAGAACGCATATTTTGGCGTTTGTTTGCATAACCCACAACCATCTTTAGGATTGTCATTCAGTAGAATTCAGCAGAATGTATGCTACAGTCTCTCACACAAATTAAGTGAGGTGTCGGGTGTGCAGTGGGACAGAAAATGGCTCTTGATAATGTGAACTCTGAAGAACTCAGACTTTTAGTATGTTACTGCTACAGCTAGCTTAGCTTCATTTGAATGTGACAGAAGCTACATGACCAAATGAACTAGCGTTTTGATGGCATTTATGTCAGGAGGCAAAGGCATCGAGGACATCTGCCGGTGACATAGAAAAACGTTTTGTAGTAGACAAAATGCTCTCGAAACCATATTTAAGTTTTGTTCAATTAAATGTTTAAGATTCAGAAATGTAGTCTTGTGTAAGGTGTATAATTTTCCATTTATTCCTGTAGGTAAGATATAAAAATAAAATGTCATGATGAATAATATGAAGCAAACATTATTGTTGAATTGTGTTCAATGTTGCAACTCATTTTATTATGCTTTAATATTTGATTTGATCAGATTTATCAAATAGTTCATAAATAAGTAATAAAGGGGAGAGGTCCTTGGCTGCTTGCTTGTCAGTTTTAAATGTTTATATTTTTTCTCGGTACAAGGTTCTTTGTTTTAATATTTTGTCTCTTTCTATACTGATCCTTTTTTCATATTTCTATATTATTGCAGGGTTAATACTGAGATACATACAAGGAGGAACACGTGGCCAAGAGGAAGATGCAGATGACGAGCAACCATCTACAAGTAGTTCAGGCACACATCAACCCCTGCCAGCCTGCAGGTCTGTAGACTCCACAACAGTACCAAGCCTTGATCAACCTCCCTCAATCAGCAGTTTAGGGACAGATACAGAGCAGAGAACCACCACCTCTGAAAGCACAAGTCCTGTCCTAGAGAGTCCATCAGCAGTTGACAATGTAGAGACCTATGTGCCCCTTGTAACTGATCCTGCTCTTTGGCCATCACAGGTTTTAGATTCAGATCGTGTTGAAATAGTACTTTTTTTTCTCGGGGTGGGGGGGCATCATAAAGGAATTATGCTTAGGGGACCAAAATGGCTAGCAGCGGCACTGGATAAGGGTCTTCTTCTAGAAGGTGTGTGAACAACAATGCTAAGGCTGTATAAACCAATACTTATTGTTATTCAGGGCTTCTTCATGCCCGTCTTTGGTTCCTTGTCCTGAGATGTTCCTGTTCCAGACAAGATGTTACTTTATTAAAGATTCTATGATGCAACCACAACCCGACTCCTAAAACCATAATTTCAACTAAGATCATGTAAAATAACAATCTATGTACCCCCTGACTCATGCTCCCTTTCAATGCATCTACCTCTCCTTTTCTCCATCCATTTAGCAGACTCTCCTTTTCTCCATCCATTTAGCAGACTCTCCTTTTCTCCATCCATTTAGCAGACTCCTCCACTTGTCTTTTTGTCCTCTTTTGTTGCCTTCATCTTTCATTGCCTCTGTGATACACCTGATTGGCCACCCTTGTCTTTTTCCTCATGGGAACACAGACTCTTAAACAAACACACAGACACACACTTAAACACACAGACACACACATAAACACACAGACACACACATAAACACACAGACACACACATATAAACACACAGACACACACATATAAACACACAGACACACACATATAAACACACAGACACACACATATAAACACACAGACACACACATATAAACACACAATATACACATTCACACTTTTTTCAGCTCCCAATGAATAGCCATGTTCTTAATTACAGTGGCCCAAGAATGCTGTTACAGATTGAACTTCTTCTGGTCTCGAACGAAATATAAACAGATTACTTCCATTAAGATATGTCTTCCATGCTGTAGAAGTAAAGTAAAAGCAGCAAAGAAAAAGTAAAAGGGTCTGATGTTACGCGAGCAACCTAAGAGAAAGCGAGACAAGGGCAGACTTTACATTATTGTTGGAACTAGGACATTTATAACTTGGTAACAGGTTGAAAGTTGCACGTGATTAATTATCAACTGTCTGAAATGTCCTAGTTCCAACTAGCACGTTTACACTGCATGAAACTACAGTATGTCTGTTAAAGAAAGTAAGGAATAAACAGAAAATGTTTCCTGTTGAATATGTACTGTATAGAATTCTAATCAGTTTGTTTTTTTAATAAAAACATGTTGGTCAAAAAATCTATTCAACTGAAAAAGCTGAAATTCAAGGAAAAATAAGGCCACTATCCTATTATTTTTTAGCAGTTGTTCCCCCATCCCAAAATGTGATGCTGTTTTCACATGAAACAAAACTATTGTTAAAGCTTTCCCAATTAATTTGTATTTTTATAGTTATTTTACAAATTTGTGTTACTCTAGGCTCTTGGGCTCTTGGGCTCTAGGGCTCTAGGGCTCTAGGGCTCTAGTGCTCTTGGGCTCTAGGGCTCTAGGGCTCTAGGGCTCTAGGCTCTGGGCCTGCAGTATGTTGTGATTTAAACAACCCCTCAGTAGGTGCAGGATGGTGGAAGATCACACGCTTCCTCCAGCTACATTTAGCCAAACCGTTTGAGTCTTATCTTACTGCTCATTAAAGTTGTAACATGCATGGGAAAATACACATTCATCAGTTATACAAACAGGGTTTTGCATGTCTGACCACTCACCTGTCCACCCTAGGTAACAATGAATCAATTTGCATCAAGCCATGCCAGACCCAGGGCACCGTGCCAGACCCAGGGCACCGTGCCAGACCCAGGGCACCGAGCCAGACCCAGGGCACCGTGCCAGACCCAGGGCACCGTGCCAGACCCAGGGCACCGTGCCAGACCCAGGGCACCGTGCCAGACCCAGGGCACCGTGCCAGACCCAGGGCACCGTGCCAGACCCAGGGCACCGTGCCAGACCCAGGGCACCGTGCCAGACCCAGGGCATCGTGCCAGACCCAGGGCACCATGTCAGACCCAGGGCACCGTGCCAGACCCAGGGCACCATGCCAGACCCAGGGCATCATTGAATGCCGTGACCACGGGATATGAACCCGGGCCACTATGCCGAGGACACGTTATCACCATTTTGTAATTATATGTTTTGACTCTACAGGGCCTCTTAAAATATTAAAGGTACAATATGTAAAATCAATCAAAACATTAACAAAATACATACTCTGCATTAAAAGCAAACATCACTATACATATATTATATATATTTCTTAGTTGTGAACTTACATTATCCTAAATGTTTCCACTAACTTTCAAATCCAGAGAAATTTGTAATATAATTCGAAGACACGGGACTTTTCATTTTGTCGCCCGTAAATGGCGTCATATAACCTGTGACTACTCTAGTTGTTATAAGATCCAGGGAGCCGCCAAACATAACGTGAATAAAGTTATAATTTTTTAACAATATATGACTTTGTCAGTGAACATTTTTTTCTGCCGGAGATGCTAGATTGGAAGGTTGTCATTGACGACGATAACAAAACCCATGATCCCACGCAACCTCCCGACGTCATCCAAGTACATCTTTTGCTATTGTTTTGATTGAGAGCCCCCTGGCGGCCAAAAATTACATATTGCACGTTTAAACAACAATATTATTCCATTGCAGATACACAAATAATAACTTTTTGGTATTTTCATTAAATTTATTTCATTAAATAATCCTCACAAATCAAGAACTAAACATATCTGATGGCTGGTACAAAATAGTATTTGGAAAAAACAAATATTACTGTAAAATGATCATGATATGAGGTTGGGTTACTTACTTGTATGTTGCTCTGAATTAGAGCGTCTGCTGACTAAAGAAAAATAGAAATTAAAATGCCATTTAACAGACACTTATCCAAGGCAAATTAGAGCACAGTGGGTGGACTTAGAGCACAGTGGGTGGACTTAGAGCACAGTGGGTGGACTTAGAGCACAGTGGGTGGACCCATTTTTAGATGATCCCTGCCAAAACCATATCCTTGTTAGTTTATCCTGCAAGAATCGAACAGATATCATGCTTAGTTTATCCATGCAGGAATCAAACTCATATCCTTGTTGACTCTAATTGAGACCCACATGATTCCTCTTTAAATGTCCAAAATAACAAAAACTAGTCAGAGAAGAAGACAGAGAGCAAGGGTACCTGACCTTGTATGGTCCTTTTGAAGAAGGCTTTGCAAGCCTCACAGGATGCTACTCCGTAGTGGTAGCCTGAGGCGCTGTCCCCACACACCAGACACAGCCTCTTTGGAAATGCATTCAGCATATAGTCGCACTTGATTGCCGAGTTCTCTACAATGCTTCCGACACAGTCGTCATAGTGATGAAGACAGGCTCCGCCTCCTACCAGCATACTGACCCTAGGTGTGGAGTCTAGAACTCGTCTGCTGAGGTTGTTTAAGTTGATGTAGCCACCGCTGGCATCGCTATTGGCTGATGGGGAGTGGTGGCTGAAGGTGTCAACCAATGAGGAGGAGGGTGAGGAGGGCTCAGTCTTGATGTACGAGCCAAAGCTGGAGGTCAGGTGATGCTCCTCGAGGTCAGAGGGCATCCTGCTCAACAACCTATATGAACACAGGAAATAGATGTTCAAAGGTTTGGTGAATGTTTTAGAGGGAAAGAAAATTGTCCAGATACTCCTTTAAATTAACTGGGTGCTAGGTTTGGTTAGAGAGACCCTGGATCTTGGGATGCTCTATTGTAAGAGTTCCCTACATGACTGGGTGCTAGGTTTGGTTAGAACCTAGCATCACTGTTCTATGTGTAAGTTGTGTTTCTGTTTCGTAGTATAATATTGTGTGTATTCAAGCTACGTAGACCTTGATTTATCTAACCTTGTGAGACGTGTCTGAAATTACAATGCTAAGTAGACAGCATTCTATTTGTTTTCCACCTCTAATGGCGTGTTCTTTTGGGCGTTACTGTTGCTCAGTTTTTAACATTACCCAAGTGTTTGCAGTCTATCATTCGTTCGACCGCTAAATAAAAGTTAGAATGTATATTCTGCATCTTGCTTTGTTCTATTTACACTACCTTGATTCATCACATCTATTGACTCTTCGACAGAAAGCAGAAATCTCTCAGGTCTATTAATTTATTATGGCATTCAACAAACACTCCACCAACCACGGGACCCCTCTGATTTTTGATCGAAGTGGATTTTCCTTTTAATATCTGTATGGGCACATGTTTCAGTGTGTTGTGCACACTGTGCCCCCTTAAAGAAAATAGGTGCATGACGCTTCTGCCACCAACCAAACTAAATGTATCTGGGAGCCCTAAACTGAAGGACTACATCTGGGAGCCCTAAGCTGAAGGACTACATCTGGGAGCCCTAAGCTGAAGGACTACATCTGGGAGCCCTAAG
>JACXGM010025675.1:0-15295 GCA_016801145.1 Umbra pygmaea | reverse complement strand
TACAGTAGACTGAATAACAGCTTTTTATGGTAAGACATCTTTAGACTATAAAGTAGACTGTATAACTGCTTTTTATGGTAAGACATCTTTAGACTATAGAGTAGGATGAATAACTGCTTTTTATGGTAAGACATCTTTAGACTATAGAGTAGACTGTATAACTGCTTTTTATGGTAAGACATTTTTAGACTATACAGTAGACTGAATAACTGCTTTTTATGGTAAGACATCTTTAGACTATAGAGTAGACTGTATAACTGCTTTTTATGGTAAGACATCTTTAGACTATACAGTAGACTGAATAACTGCTTTTTATGGTAAGACATCTTTAGACTATAGAGTAGACTGTAAAATAGCTCATACAAAAGGTTTATTGTGACCTGAATTATCTATTTTTGTCAAATTGTTTGATAAAATTATTGGGTTTGTTAAGGATTCATAGAAATATAATTGAACTAAATTAAATTTGCAACCGTTGTGTCCTATTTTATTGAGGTATAAAAATAAGTAGCAAACATGTCAAATCCATTTGTCATCAATTACCATAGAGAAAAGCTATGAACTCACAAATGTGAAGAGACAGATGACTGTTGGCTATTTTAAATCACTAAATACGATATTTCTTAAAACCTAAATCACTATTATTGGGGCAAAAGGTGATTCCATAAGCAGGATTATGATTCCCCTAGAGCAGGAGTACATCAGCCTGGTGGAGGACACAATAATGTTTTGCTCCTAATTTGCCCCTATGCACCGTGAGACATATTTATTGAAAGGCAATAATTGAAGGGCCACCGATGTAATTATACAGGCTTTCAGCAGTTTGCAATAAACAAAGCAAACAAAAGCAATTGAAATAGATCAACACAACGAATGCATCAATTGGTTTCCACAAATCCAACTGAAGATGCAACTGATAATGAATTCTCCAGTCTCAAAATTATTAAACCCCTAAGAATCCCTCACAACTGCTCAAATATGCAAAACAGGTGTTGTCTCAAGCACACCTGATACAAGTAATCAAGGGCTTTGTTTGCTGCACTATGTGTGTTTGAGCTGGAATACATGACATACCTGAACTGGCTAGGGGTTTGCTGAGTGTCACGTTTGACTTCATGTTAGAAACATGGCTAAGACAATATAATGGCCCAAACATTTTAGAGAATAGATCACCAACCTTTCACAAACAAGGAGCAGGATACAAAAAGATAGCGAAGCCAATTAATGTTCCCAGAGACACTGTTGGAAGTATAGTTGGCAGGGTTAACGGAACAGTGGTTACGGTACCTGGATAGGGCAGAAAAAGGAAGCTATCAACAGCTGCAACCAGAGTTCTGAGAAGACATGTTGTGAAAAACCCTTGAGTGACTGCAAAAGACCTGCAGCAAAACTTGGTGACAACAGGCACTGAGGTTTCAGTGAGCACAATAATGTGCATACTAAATGCAGAAGGTTTCAATGCCAGAACTCCAAGACACACACCACTAATGACCCAAAAGCACAAGAAAAGTTGGCTACAATACGCTCAAAATCATATAACGGAGTCACAGAGATTTTGGGATTTTGTTCTGTGGAGCGATGAAACAAAAATGGAACTTTTCAGCAGAATGGATCAAGGGTATGTCTGGAGGAAGAAGAATGAAGCATACGCTGAAAAGAACACTCTGCCCGCAGTCTAGCATGGTGGTGGTTCAGTGATGCTCTGGTGCTGCTTTGCATCCTCTGGCAGAGAAAACCTGAAGCTTGTAAAAGGCAAGATGAATATATTGAAGTGTCAGTAAATCCTAGGAGAAAACATCATGCTTGGGCCTCAATTGGACCTTCCAACAGGAAAATTATCCCAAGCATACCCTTAAATTCCACCAAGGCTTGGTTGCAGAAGAAATCCTGGAAGATTCTACAGTGGCCATCACAGTCATCTGACTTAAAACCCATAGAAAATCTGTGGTGGGATTTGAAGAATGCAATTGCAGCATGCAAACCCAAGAATATTACTGAACTGGAGCCCATTGCTGATGAGGAATGGGCTGAGATTCCTCAAAAAACACTGCCAGTGGCTGTTTTTTATTTTTTTATTTAACCAGGTGGGCACGTTGAGATCATTTTCTCATTTGAGACCGTGACCTGGCCAAGATAAAGCATCGAGGTACAGACAACAAGAAGTTACACATAAAAATTACAAGACAAGGAGTGCACAATAAATATTAAAAACAGAGAATAAATCAGTGAATGTATGATAAAAATTACAGTGTGCAGGTGTAAAGCATTTATTGTGTTGAGCTATTTCAATTGCTTTTGTTTGATTTGTTTATGGCAAACTGCTGAAAGTTTGCAAAAGTATTTTTACTATAATAATTTTGATTGCATCTGTATATTTTGCTGAATTTGTAATCCTCCTACACATGACTCAAAACTTCCATGCTGGACAAGCAGTGTGATAAGAATCAAACGGCTCTACAACATATATGGTTGGAGGACCCATGTGAGCACCCTTCCCCATTTGTACATGTTCAAGGAGTTGCGGAGCTGCCAACATGTTAAGTTGGCTACATCATAAACTCTAGAAAGTACCTGGGCATTTTGGCCAAAAACTTTGAGGCTGAAACATGGCGGGATTTAGCACTTCCAAGATGATGGTCATTGACTTTAAAATCTACATTTACAGTATGTGCGTAAAGCTGTGTTGTAGGGATAACATTATACAGCAAAAGACCCATCTCTCTGTCAAACACTAGGCTACTCCCAGCATCGTACCTTCCTATTGTTCTTTCCTCTGCATGTCTTCCTCTCTGTTTCCTACAGTCTAAAAAACATAAAAAATATATCCACCAATATTTTCTCCAATTTATATTCCTACTGGACTTTAATCCCATTGACAAACAATGGTTTGAATTGAAGATTGCAGAGTAAACAAAGATTGAAGGATCTCGAGGACGGGTTTAGTATCCAATCCAAAGGTGACATTTGTTATGTATTACTTCCCAGAGCTTTGTAAGAAAGCTGTGCATTTCTGAATGATATTGTTGGGAGACATTAGTAACCAATGGACAGGAGATATTACATTTGTTTTATGACAGCCCCCCACCACAGCTATGACACATTATCAGAGGACAATATCTACATATACTCCCTCTTGGAAAAATAAGTTACACCTTTGCCTGAGAGTGAATAATTTTCACAACTGAATAAGGAAAGAAATTAACAAGAAAACAGCTTAACATTTTTCCTTGCTTCTTAAGCGGGTTTATGGACAATCTGGAATTCTTCCTGATGCTGTTTAGTAGAAAGAAATGCAGGGCTTTGTGGTGATCAGATTTGTGCGTGTGTATGTCGGGCATGATTTCACACGTGTATGTCTGTATGTGTTTGCTACACGTGCACATGGTGATCACAGGATCAAGTGACTAGTAAAGATTTAGATATCTTCTATGTTGCTTATTTGATACCTATCCGTTACACCACTAAATTGCTATGTTAGGAAATAAAGGCAGATCAAGACATTTGTTTGATTCTTTTATAGAGGATTTTCTTTTCGGGGGGTATTTGTTTTATTTCATGTTTTATTGATAGGAAAGTCAAACAGGCATGCAGGGGGAGACGAAGAGGAAAGGCACAGACAGTTGGCCAAGTCCCTTTCCTCGTGCCAGCTCCACCGGCCTCGCTCCTCACACCCATGCCAGCAGCTACATCCTCCAAGCATGTGCCTGTAGTGTCTCACTCCGTGTCAGCGCCAGTAGTTCCACCCTCCATGGTGGTTCTGGAGGGGAGGAATGCCACGCCAACGACGGAAGCCATACGCACTAATGAGCCTCTGCTGAGGGACCAGCATGCTGTGCCTCTCCCAGGGGACCAGACCCCTGTACCTGTGGAGGGTCAGAGCCTCCCACGCCTCGTCCGGTGGTAGGTGCACCTCAGCCCTTACAGGTGCTTGCCACACCACGACCGTGCAGACCATGCATGGTCTGGAATCATGAGATCAGACCCCTACACAAAACTCAGGTACAACATTTTAGACATTTTAAAAGGTTAGCAGATACCCTAAACAACAGTGTCTTACAGTATGTACATTGACATCCACTGAAGCAACTTAGGGTAAAAAGCCTTGCTGCATGGCACAACAACATTTGGCCCACTCAGGAGTTGAACGGGAAACATTCCAATTACAAGTCTGACACCCTAACCACTGTGCCACATGACACCTCCAGCAATATACATGGTGAATTCATGTATCTATTATCATCTCTTATCTAAAGTCGAGGAGTGGGGTTGATTGAGAGTGTGCATTCCTAATGTAAGGATGTAGGTAAAACCTATTTTAAAGGAATTCACTTGACTCCTCTGAATCACCATGCACCTAACATTAGATTTATTTGCCACTCTTGCATTTTAATAATACCTATTCAGGCTGCAAAGTGATGTCATAGTCTCATCCTTTAAAAAGTGAATGTGGATTGGATTGTGATGTCATAGTCTCATCCTTTTAAAAGTGAATGTGGTTTGGATTGTGATGTCATAGTCTCATCCTTTTAAAAGTGAATTTGGATTGGATTGTGATGTCATAGTTTCATCCTTTTAAAAGTGAATGTGGATTGGATTGTGATGTCATAGTCTAATCCTTTTAAAAGTGAATGTGGATTGGATTGTGATGTCATAGTCTCATCCTTTTAAAAGTGAATGTGGATTGGATTGTGATGTCATAGTCTCATCCTTTTAAAAGTGAATGTGGATTGGATTGTGATGTCATAGTCTCATCCTTTTAAAAGTGAATGTGGATTGGATTGTGATGTCATAGTCTTATCCTTTTAAAAGTGAATGTAAATTGGATTGTAGATCCATATTTAGAGGAGACCAGACTGGAGAGAATCAGGATGCAATGATCTCTCTTCGTTCAAATCACATTGTTCACTGTTCTTCTTCAGATAGATAGTCCACACAAGGAAGTAGGAGCTAAGGGGACAGGGGGTACATATCCCCCAATGTTAGAAGCAGGAAATTGCCTGCCCTCTACCCAATAATAACAACTCTGTGAAGAACAAAAAGTGTGCCTTCAATATTAATTTCATTACTGCGACCTTGACTCCACAGATGACAAACAGTGGCCTCCACTGATATTGGCACATTTGGTAAATATGAGCAAAACAGACTGTGAAAAAATGGGTTGTTATTGATAATTGTAATGGTTTCCGATTGTATGCTGTTGTTGGCATATCCCTGGTGGTCTCTGCTGCAGGTGTCACACAAGTGGTCCTAAAAGGGGCCAGCTCCTCTGGAAGGTACGAGGGGGCAGGGCCCCATTCTCAGAAACAGTGCACAGAACCCCTGATTGCGGCATTTGGGGAGGGGCCCTGAAGTCGGACCCAAGCTGCAGTGTGGCAAGCACCTGTGAGGGCTGAGGTGCACCTACCACCGGACGAGGCGTGGGAAGCTCTGCCCCCTCCACAAGTACAGGGGTCTGGTCCCCTGGGAGAGGCACAGCATGCTGGTCCCTCAGCAGAGGCTCAGTAGTGGGCATGGCCTCCGTCGTTGGCGTGGCATTCCTCCCCTCCAGAACCACCATGGAGGGTGGATTTACTGGTGCTGACATGGAGTGAGAGGCACTACAGGCACATGCTTGGAGGATGTAGCTGCTGGCATGGGTGTGAGGAGCGAGGCCGGTGGAGCTGGCACGAGGAAAGGGATGTAAGTCCACCATAGTGGCTGCTGGGAGAGCTATTGTTGCAGTGGACCAGGCTGAGGAGGGTCCCGCAGGTCGACTAACTGCCCCAACCTTCTTGGTTGCAGGACTGGTAGCGAGGGACAGGGCTGCTGATAGGAATCTGTGGGCCCGGGACAAACTCCACATTTTGGGCCCCCCGCAAAAAAAAATTACTGTGCAAAAACTAAATTTGAGGCCCCCCTCAGGACTGGGCCCGGGACAACATACCCGGTTGTCCCCCCCTGTCAGCTGCCCTGGCGAGGGACACTCTAGTTGACTATGGCAGCCATGTGGTGGGTTAGATAGGGAGAGCGCCTCTAACCAACAAGGGTTTGCTCTCTGGTGATCACAGTCCGTGTCCCCCTCACCTTCCTACTCAGCCTCTTTCTGTTTCACGTCCCAGCATATCCTGAACTTTTTTCACTCTCTGTGTCATCGTCATACTGCTCCTCCTTCTCCCTGCTGTCCTCCATCAAAGACGGCTGTGTATACCCGTTTGTGCCCCCCCCAAAAATGTAGTTGTGTGTGTGTGTGGGGGGGGTAGCTAGCTCATGCCTGTGGAGAATGTCTCCATCCTAGGCCAGTAGCTCCTCTAGTCGGCCCTGCCAAGCCTACCCAACACTCTGTAGGGGAATCAGACGGGACTATACCCCTCTTCTAACACCCCGACATTAGTGGGGTTGCGAGAATAGCCCTTGGATTCCCAAAGAGAGCGCCTTGTTTTGCACACGTTTGCTTTCAGTTTTGTCAAAGTTTTTTTGTTGTTGCTGTATGTTTTCCCATTTACGTCTATCTATTACATTAATATGAACTGCTGCTCTTGCCTCATGTTTACTCCAAAACATTACAACCAGGCAGCTGGTGTAGATTCTCTAATTCCACTACAAATTGAAAATGACCCTATCGTTGGTGTTGGAAACCATAAGTTTGCAGTGTGAAATAAGAAAATAAAAGTAGCTAATAGATAATAGGTAAATAAATGTATATTTCATTCAAATGTCTCACCTGAAAACCGAAAATAATATGCATGGTTGGACTCTTAAATCAACCTTGCCCTAACAATAAAGCTGGACACAGGATCTGTCTGGTGCATTTTGGCTCAACATCAGTTACAGGTTTGCCTTGTCATGTGTAAGCCACTCCTTGTGATAGGCAGCTCAATTAACTTTATATTTATTTACACTCTTACACCTGATTCAACTCATCTTCTAATGATCAGGCCCTTGATTAATGAATCCGGTCAGCTAGTTCAGTTGCTACATCTAAACTGTGGAACATGTGGCGTGCCCCGAGGAGAGGGTTGAAAACCACTGCTGTATACCGTCATGTACATACTAATACTACTACTATATATACATATTTTCATTCTGTATTACTTCCAAACCATCATCTGTTCTAATATTTGCATCTATACTACTTTTTCTGGGTTGCACTAGCTACATTTCATTTCCATGGTTTTTGTGCAATGACAATCAAGTTTAATCTAATCTAATCTTTTCAATTGGGGTTGTTGGCTGGTGGATACATTCTCCTTCAAGCATGTGTGCAGTTTACAGTAAAACTGATTCTTGTGTTACAGATTCTTTAAGGCTAACTGGTCTATACATTTGTTTGTACCTCTGACCATTAGGTCCCAAAATTTGATAATTTGTTTTTTTAAAGAAAAAATGTATGTATGTATATTGCTTGAATAAGTACATCATTGTTCTGTAGAAGCTCCCAGGAGTTTCCAGTGAGCACAGTTGGGTTAATAATCCAGAAATTAATGCTGTATCACACCAACCAGGCACTGTCAATAACAGGCTTTCCTTTAAAACTAAGAACGCAATGAAGAAGACTTGTGAGAGAAACCACATTGAGGCCAGTAATCACTTTAAAGTGATTAGTACTAGTTTCTTTAGGGCCAGTTTCGTGGACACAGCTTGATGTTTTATTCCAGGACTAGGCTCAATCTGTGTCCATGAAATTACCCCTTAGAGTCCACTGGCTGGGACTATGTTGCAGCAATCAACAATATTAAGTGTTCTGCATACCACTGGTCTGTATGGGATGGAGGCAAGATAAAAAACACTACCTAAAAAGTACCATCTGAAGTAAAGCTAACAGTGGTCATGGTGGTGACAGTATCATGCTATGAGGATGCATTTCATCAACAGAGACTGGGCGTGTTTAAATTGAAGCAAGAATGAATGCAGCAAAAAATTGGGAAATATTGCAAGACAACCTGCTTCTGTTGAAGGAAGCTTAAAATTACGTTCCCTTTTCAGCAAAGATACTATCACAATGTCAAAGCAACTTCGCAGTGACTCACTAACTAAATTGATACTATCACAATGTCAAAGCAACTTCGCAGTGACTCACTAACTAAATTGATACTATCACAATGTCAAAGCAACTTCGCAGTGACTCACTAACTAAATTGATACTATCACAATGTCAAAGCAACTTCGCAGTGACTCACTAACTAAATTGTGAATGTGTTTTTATGTCCAAACACAAGTAAAATCACCTTAGAGTAATTGATTCCAGATTTAAATTAAGAAATGTCACTGTACCATTTGCAATTCAGTAATATGACAGAATTGGAAAGGGGTATGAACAATTTTGCAAAGACTGCATGTTTACAGAAAAGTGATTTATGAAAATAATACTGTAACGACTATAAGTTATCGTGAAAGTACAATATCATACTATCAAGATGTCATGAAATCAGTAGATTATTTAATTAATTTTCATTTATCCAAACATTTTGTCTTAATATAATTTCTAATAGCACCAACCTTTTCGCCAACGTATGGAATCATAAATGTTTACTCTCGTGAGCATGCTGAATCTACCTCAGAGCAGCGCATTGATTCATAATTCTGTTCAACAACAATCTCAGTTCTACTGAGTGCGCACATAGACAGAGACGCAGCAGACGAGGTGCCAGACAAAAATATATTTTTAATAACATCTATATTAGCTACTATATTAGCTAACGTCTGCATTTGTTTTAGAAATAAAAAGACTCATCCAAACTAAAGCAGACTCTTGGAAAATTAGTAGTCAAAATGGTAAAAGAAATATTTGCTTATGTTTCAGTCAGGTGCCCAGCTAGCTGTCTACCTATCTCTACAGTCAGTCAGTAGCTAGGTAGCCAGCATAGCTCAATGTAAGAGCTCTGGATATGTACTGTACTGCAAAGTAGGGGTGGGCTGATAGATCCCAAAATATCAATACTAACAATACTATGTCTCCTATTTGAAGATTCTAGTGTCAAACGGATCGATTCAAATTTAAGTTTCTTCTAGGTTGTACCAATTTCATCAAAGAGTATAACTGTCACACTGTGCAAACAACAATTCTTTGTCGTGAACGCATCTAAAGTGCTTTTTCAGCTCAAATTATGTTGCTTCTGATTGTGCACTCAAACAACGAACATATGTATTGTGCACGCACAGCGCCCACGCTGACTATCGGTGCCAACTGACAATCCTACAGTTAGGCATAGCACAGGCGGCAGGTAGAAATTAGAAATTATTTCGTAGTCATAAAATGCTTTACAGATTTAGCGGGTGCTAGCATTGTCTGCCTGCAGTCCTGATTTGTCTCCAATTGAGAATGTGTGGTGCATTATGAATCCAACAAATGCCCCGTACAATTACACAGCTGAGGCATGTATAATGGATGAATAGGGGAAAATTCTGCTTGCTTATTTGGTCTCTTCAGTGCCCAAATGCTTAATACGTGTTATTAAAAGAAAAGGTGTTATACAGCGATAAAAACTGTCCCAACCTATTTTTGAAGTTGTCTTGTAGTCAACAGATTTGAAGTAAGTGTATATTTTTCAAAATCAATTCACAAAGTAAAACATCAAAACATCAAAACATCAAAAAACATGTCAATCATGTTTTTTCAATATATTACATGGTGAATTGAATTACTCTTTTTTATTTCATGCAATTTCCATGTTGTCCCAAACAATTTTAGAATTGAGGTTGTATTTGCATTGCAGCACATATGAAATAAACATAAATAGATTACATTTCAATATGAACATTTAGTACTGTATTTTGGTGGAATGGGTATCCTATTGGCAAATTGATTTCTGAACTGTTCCTAGATTAACACATTAGTATTGTACTCCTTAAAAATGAAAATGAATTTAATTCTTTGCATTATTCGAGGTCTGACAACACTGCATCTTTTTTCTAATTTTGACCAGTTGTCAATTTCTGCAAATAAATGCTCTGAATGACAATATATTTATTTAGAATTTGGGAGAAATGTCGACAGTAGTTTATGGAAGAAAACACAACTTCTACACAAACTTATAGCTATAAATATGTAGCTAAAGCAGAGGAACTGATGATATTGCAGTGGTCTCTAATTATTTCCATAGCTGTAGATTCCCTGTATTAACAGTATTCTACAGAAGCAGTAGAAGCATTATTATCCAGAGATGTTTAGATTAAGAGATGAATTCTCCTCCAATCCGAGGACTGTGGCATTGCATTTGTCAGGCGATACTAAATTTAGAGCTGGCGTTTATTTACCTGATGCCCTTGATGGAATGTCCTTGCTAAATGAAGGTGAACAGACCTGTCACCATACCAAGCCATGTTGTGCACGTTCCTCAGCCCCTCATGCATGCACACACACACACACACACACTGTTCCTCCCAATGTCTATGGAACGTTCCCACTCATAAACATTGTGAACACACTGTGGAGCCATGCACAATTTGTCAATGAACCAAAGGCTTGCGTGGACTAAAAACAATGTTTCACCTCCCAGTGCTATTTGAGATTGTTTTAGTGTCATTTGTGTGTTTGGTGGTGGTAGAGTGGTATTTCTTATTTTAGGAGTTTTTGTGCTGCTGTAGTGTTGAGCGCACAGTGTCCCTATGGATCAATGCATTTCTATGGCGCTCCTGAGACATCCCTCTTGTTCATGCGGCATTCCGCGTCCCTCCTTCCTGTCGCTCGCCTTGTATGGTGCTGAGTGACAAGCGTCCGCCCCTCTCAGCCGCGTAATCAATCTGCTAATTGGTGTCGGAGGGTCGGATGCTGTTGAAGCGTCCCCTGTCTTTCTTTGCCTAATTAATCTTTGTCAGCATTGAGGAGATGGAGTAGGAGTCAGGAAAGTTTTTTCTCGTTTCTTTTCCTTTCTCCTGCTTGCTCAGTCTCTCTCTCTCTCTCTCTTTGAGCTTTGCCATGACTCTGGAAGTACACTATGTTATTCCCTTCATGGTTTATGCATGTTTTTGTGCAGGGATCATTACATCTTTGAGAGGAGGGTAAATGTTAGGATTGTCGTATCCATTAGTAACCAACAGGCCTGAAGGAAACAGCTCCACCTGCCCAGCCTCAGTTCAATGTGGACAAGCGCTGCGTCCCAAATGGCACCCATTATTAATCCCAATATTAATCCCAAAATTAATCCCAAAATGAATCCCATTATGGTAAATAGGTTGAAGTGTTCAGATTGAGATTTTCATTTCACAGTCAATACAAGGCCAATTACACTGTAATTACTATAGTATATGATTGCCTTAATGTCTTGCTACTATCACATTCAGTATTTCATTGAAATGTCATATACCAGATATGATTTATATTTATTTCGATAAAGTTTGTTCATTTAGTAAAAGTTAACCTTAAATTATCTCCTCCATCCTTGCTACTCCATAACCAGAAAATCATTGTTGTCCAATCAGTAAATGTGGTACTTTGCTTCTGGAATGGTTTCCTCCTTTATTCTGTAGTCAATTCTCTTTAATAGAGAATATTCTTTGGAAATGTATATTTATTAATTTAGTAGACATTCCTATCCAAAGTGACTTACAGTTATTACAGGCACATCTCCTGGAGAAACCTAGGGTAAAGTGCCTTGAACAAGGCCACTACAATGTTTGGCACACTTGAGAATCGAACCACCAACCTTTTATTACCAATTACTTAGCCACCTTGCAATTTAATGCACAGCCCATCTTATTCCAATCTAGATTCAGAGATTTTAAATCTGCCATGTACCTCTTGTAACGTCTTTTGTTCTGTTGAAAGAAAGAAAAGTCATGAATGGGTCTATTATCTGCATGTCATTTACTCTTGGACAGGGAAAGACCTTGGTGAAGGTGGGTTTTTGCTGAAACATCAGTGGGTAAAATTTGAACCTTGACCCCTCTAGTGCAGAAACATCAGGTACATTTAAAATCAATGTGCTACTTTTTTGCATAACTAATTATAGTTTTCATCAATTTGAATGTGAAGATAATTTTCTTGATCTTTTCTTGAGTGCCTTTTAAGTGGATTTTCATGTACATATTTACTCTACGCCTCCAATCCTTGATAATATTTTAACGTTTTCAAAATGATGAAGACAGAAAACTCACTTGTCTTGTCGGGTCAGTGTTGTGAGCATACACAATGGCAGATTTTTTGATGGGATCAAAACCCAAATGTTTGATTGGTTCATCCTGACTGAATGACCTACAAGTAACAAGATGTTATTTATGATTCAAAATGATTTGTGGCTCAGTTGGCTGACGCTCTTGTTTTGATCAAGGATATATCACAAATGGCTCCCTATTCAGTGTTTAGTGCACTTCGTTCAAATAGGGTGATGTTTAGGCCACATCCTGCCCATGCTACTTCATCTAACGGCAGGGGCCCACTTCACTACTTCTTCGCCTCCTGATTATTTAACTGTCTTCACAGCTGAGAGTGCCAATCAGCTTCTGATTGGAAGTTAAAGAGCTCCTGGGCACAGTGAGTACCAGGCTGAATAGAACATGAGAACAATGGTACGTGTTTGACAGCATACATACATTTCTACAAAATATTCTCTGTTCTGTATTGCACACTTTATGATGATACTACAGTCTACTGAATGTGCCCATCTACAGTAATTCAGCAGAATTCCCCAAACTCTTGGTTTAGCCCCCCACTGCCCCCTATTGGCCCCCCACTCATCTGTTGATTCCATCGACCTAATCTCAGCTTGCACTCACACAGGCCGTTTGTTTTATTATTGTTTTTCAAAGCTGACATAATATCAAAAAATGTACTGAAATAAAGATTAAACTCTGAATATTCATAAATCTATTGCTTTGGAACATAAAAAACAATATAATTGCTCATTTTTACACATAGTTTAAATAACAAAAAAGCTATGACTGGAGGCGTTTTCATTTTGTTTTTACTTATCATTACACATAAAGTGAAGATTCTAAAGGATATTTTCCCTGTAAACCATCATCTACTATGAAGGCCTTAACATTTCCATATTAACTCATTGTATTTTTCACTCTCACTTTCCCCATGTCTCTCGTTCTTTCTCCATATTCTCTGAAGGCTGCAGATCGATCAAGGAGGGACGTAAATATATTGTGGTAAGAGTTGTTATTATTGAAAACAGCGAGCGAAAGGGATCCAATTCTACCCATGTCTACCTCTTGTTTTATCCCTCAACACTGCCTGAAGATTTTAAACCTTGCTTAAGGACACATTACATTTATTCAGTTCATTTTTATCCCTCTTAATTTTGATCCTGTTTAACACCTTTGCTCTGTAAGGGCTTGCACTACTGTATCAGCCTGCTGCTATAAGCACAGTAAGTTTGTCTGAGATGTTGACAGCAGCCATTGTTAAAACAACCATTCTAGGATGTCCAGCAGGGTAAGTCATACCAAGGTTATGTCCAAAATGGCTCCCTATTTAAGTAAAAATGTGGTGCCTGGCATTTAGATGCATATTAGGATGTTATACTGTACAATGTGTCTTGCTAATAGATTAAAAATCCTTATTGTATAATTCATGGCCTGGTTGGACTATTTTTTTCCATGTTTTTTCTCAGTGCAAAGTAATGCTCTTAACATAGTTTCAGGATCAGAAACCAGCTTAGGACCCTTCTAGTCATGATAACCGTAACATTATAAATGTTATGCCCAATTCCCAACATTTTCTTTTAAAGCTTGTCCACTTAAGTTGTCTCATTATTCCAGAGACGGTATTGTTTATGTATACAAAATATGTAGAAGTGAAACTGTCTCAGTGAGGAAAGCACATTATTAGTTATTTCAGCGGCAAATATAGTGCTACAATAATGAAGTCATTATGCGAAGTGCATATAGATTGAAACTAGATATACTGTAACTAAGTAAAAACATATTTTGGGGAGTTGTTAGTCCCTGATGATGTAAATAAATATTTAATAAAACAGATATCTTCCTGAAGAAGTCAAGGAGGCTCACATCAAAGTTCCTTGGGAGGAAATTGAAATGATCTGTGACTCCCACAAATCATGTGCTCAATTCAAGTCAACTACATTTTTTCTACACAAATCTAATTGGTTTGATTAGTGCCACTTCCCGTCTGCCTGCACAATGTCACTGTGCACATTATTTCAGTCTTAACCCAATGGAGGGCGGCCAGAATATAACCCTCTATAACACGTAAGGTTTAATAGGCCTTCTCATAGAGATGTTTCTGTTCAGCTCCACTCTAAATGTAGCAATTACTTAGACCTCTCCTACAATAACAGTGTATTGAGTACACTACAATAATTCCAAATCATATTAGTTTCCCATATCTGTTTCTTTACCTTAAAGTGGAAAATATTGCAGTAGTTGTCACAGCTGGTCCAGCGCCTTTTTACACTCAGAATATCAGACTCCTCCATCTATTAGGGAGCCTGGAATTGCTTAGATTAGTTCAGCGTGCCTTGCCGCTATTGTTTTGAGTATGTTAAATCTTACCCTCTTTTGAGAGAATGAAATATATTCCACCCGCAACTGCCTCCTTCACTTCAAATGAGACATAACAGAATATCCGACCAAAAAGAAAATGGAGGCAGAGATAGCTGGCAAGATTAGGAACAGAGATGGATGAGGTACTTTAAAGACTAAAACGCCTTAACCCAGCAGAGCCTCCCAGAACTTCTGCTTCAGCCCCTGAGCCCAGTGTCACTAGAACCACCATGACTATGGGACCCAATATGGGACCCGACTATAGGGCCCGACTATGAGAACAGACTATGGGACCCGATATGGGACCCGACTATAGGGCCCGACTATGAGACCAGACTATGGGACCCGACTTTGGTCTGCGCTACGAATGCCTACCTGGATAAATGCAGTTGTTTCATGCTACAGGTTGAATTATACTTCACACACAGGATGGGACAGAATTTATCAGGGAGGCAAACGTAGTCACCATCATTTCTGTTCTTACTGGAAAAGCCCTGTAATGGGTCCCTGCAGCAGAAGGAGAGGGCAGATCCAGAGATAGAGTCTTATGTACAGTTCAATGAACTATTTAGGGCTGTGTTGGACCACCCATCTGCAGGTAGGGAGGGTGGAAAGCGTCTGCTACCCATTAGACCGGGGTCCTGTAAAGCTGCAGAATATGCCCTTGAGTTCAGGACCCTGGCCTCTACCTGAGGGTGGAACTAGGCCGCCCTAATTACCTGATTC
Organism: Umbra pygmaea; assembly: GCA_016801145.1. Classification (NCBI taxonomy): domain Eukaryota; kingdom Metazoa; phylum Chordata; class Actinopteri; order Esociformes; family Umbridae; genus Umbra; species Umbra pygmaea. The sequence goes on along the minus strand of JACXGM010025675.1, from coordinate 142 downwards.
CATGGTGGTCTAAGAGAGGAGGTACACACAGAGCTGGATTGCAGGGATGACGAGGCCTCATTGGATCAGATGATTAAGATGGCAGAGCAGATTAAGATGGCAGAGCTGATTAAGATGGCAGAGCTGATTAAGATGGCAGAGC
>JACXGM010025674.1:0-15203 GCA_016801145.1 Umbra pygmaea | reverse complement strand
TGTCTGTGGTCTTAAATGAGTGTGTGCTGTGTGCGTGTGTCTTTGGTCTTAAATGAGTGTGTGCTGAACCTGAGGTCCTAAATGAGTGTGTGCTGCGTGTGTGTGTCTGTGGTGTTAAATGAGTGTGTGCTGCATCTGAGGTCCTAAATGAGTGTGTGCTGCGTGCATGTGTCTGTGGTCTTAAATAAGTGTGAGCTGCGTGCGTGTGTCTGTGTTCTTAAATGAGTGTGTGCTGAATCTGAGGCCCTAAATGAGTGTGAGCTGCGTGCGTGTGTCTATGGTCTTAAATGAGTGTGTGCTGCGTGCGTCTGTCTATGGTCTTAAATGAGTGTGTGCTGCGTGCGTCTGTCTATGGTCTTAAATTAGTGTGTGCTGTGTGCGTGTGTGAGAAGTGTCTGAAACCTAAAAAGGTCAGATTAATGGTAATGACTTCTAGCCCTGGCTCATCTCAGTCGTGCCCCTCTGTGTTCGCGCAGACACTTGCACACACAGTACACCCCCCCAGCACTTAAATCGTGAGGACTTAAAACAGCTAGGCTATTATCTGCTGTGCCCTCTGTACAAGGATACTGTCCCATTCCACTTGTTACTCATTAAAAAATAAATATTTCTGTCCCATTGATAATTTTTTTCTCTGTTATATAAACCTGCTTCTATATAACACATTGTTTTTTTACAAACAAATAAACACTTACTGATAAAATAAATGGCTTTTACTTTAATTTTGCACAGTACTGTATATACAGTATAAAGAGATGAGGGCTGTGTTCAATATCATGCTGCAGCAGTACTTGTGTAATAGAGGCAGTAACATAGACTGCTTGACTCCCCCCAGCTACTTAATGGGTTAATACTTTATAGTCAACGTTGCCTTACGCTGTGTTAAACTAACTTCACCATCATGTAACTTAGTCAATTGCTTGGGGCATCCTATCATCAGAGATTTTGTAATTTTGTATAATTTTGTTTAATAATATACATTACTATTCATGTTGCCTAGGCGGTACATTGTCACTTCTGGAAATGACAACAACAAAAATAATCTCTACTTAAAATGTTAACAGTTTTTTTTAAGAAAAATATATTAAATGTAATTTAAATGAAAGTTACAATATATACTTTTTGTGAGGTTATAGACAATATATACTGTACAATATATACTTTGTAATAAGTATAATTTTTTATTATATTTTAATGTGAATATCTCCTTTTAATTTCTGTAGATTTTTTTAATCAGCATATTATTTTAGAAAAACATCCTTATTTTTTAATTTTGTACTGCTGTTGAGTTTGAGTTTTTAGTTAGAGATGGTGTTCAACATTTTGACCACTGGTTGTAAAAGATATAACGCGTGAAAATGTGATACAATGTGATGTATTTGTGGTCTCATGATTTGTGAATCATGTCATGTCAAAACCATCCAATTTAATCTTGGAATTTCATACTTGTTAAGAGTTGCTATAGGATTCAATATGATATATTAAATACTCCAAATATACTCCAAATCCAAGCAGTCAAGACTGTTCTCTGTCCTGACTCCTCAATGGTGGAACCAGCTTCCACTGGAGGCTAGAAAAGCAGAGGCTCTACCCAATTTCAGGAAATGTCTGAAAAACGTCCTCTTCAAACAATACTTAAATTAGTTGTATTCAACTTCTGTTATCTTGAAACGTTTTTGTTATGTGTATGATCCTTCTCTAGCACTTTCATAAATATTTTCTGGTACTGATATTTTCTAGCACTGTTTTTGACTATTCATTGTTTCATATGGTGAATGCTCTTACTACTAAGTTGTTTCACCTAGTTTCTCCAAATGTATGCACTCGCTCTGGATAAGAGTGTCTGCTAAATTATTAAAATGTAAAATATCTACCAGTATATATTCTTTGGGGGGAAGCTCAGTAAAATAGGAGACAATCACTCAAATAATAGACGTGGTTAGGTTTAAAGGGGCTGTTTTAGAATTTCATGCCAGTGAGAATACTTTCATTTGTTGATGTTTTAAAAATACAAAAAGGGAGTTACAATGGGACAATAAAACGCTACACAATGCAATACCAAAGCACGGTCTAAAATGCATACATCAAAGACTGGCCTTTTGAATTTCCTGTTCAAATACCAACATAAGCACTGCCTAGTCTAGTGAATCCTTACCCCATCTAAGTTACTTTTTATATTTAAAAAATGCTAAATAATATTTATAAATAACCCATTTTTATGATGGTCATGATAGTTTCTGGATACATTGTGGTGGCATAATGACGTGTTACACATCTGCTCCACAACTGTAATGTCTGATTTATTCCCGTGAAGAGTTCTCTGTGTCTCCATCTCCGTTAAGTAAAGTGCTAGAGGTACACTTGTGTCCATCATACAACCTGTCTGCTCTAAAATTTAAAACAAATGTGTCTGTCTGAGTAATAAGCATGCATGGAAAGTAATTTAGGAGGATCTGTGCCAATGGTTTTGCAACTTGTTGATTCCAAGTGTGTGTCAACTTTGACAAGGCTCCTGGTTCTGACTGAAGCTGACTTAAAACTAATACATAGCTGGTTGTAACCTGAAATGTTTTGATTGTCAATTAGCACTGTTCTGGTTAATTAATATTATTATTATATAATTTTGTTCAACAAAAGCTTCCTTCTGACAGATTTTCTAATGTGCTTTCCAGCTATTCTGGGCTTTCTTTAAAAATGTACCAGTTCGGTTTACTGTCTTGTTTACACCTATGGTTCATGCTCGTTGCTTGCCTGAAAATAGCTTTAAAACCTTGTTGTTAACAAGAAGACATTTTTTTTATTTCTTTGTAAATTTATTTTCCCATTTTTGTTCAAATTTTAACTTTTTCATCTATAATATCATGTACTTTGGGGTGTACTTTGATCTATTACAACAGGCTGAGACTGTAACTGCTGATCTACAGCTCTGGAAAACATTGAAAACCTCTGGAATGTGATCAAGTGAAAGATGGATGGTCACAAGCCATCAAACTTAGCTGCTTGTATTTTTGTGCCAGGAGTGGCATAAGGTCACCCAACATCAATGTGAAAGACTGGTGGAGAGCATGCCAAGATGCATGAATGCCAATTATTATTATTATACAAATATTATTAGACTATTCTACACAATATTGATTTCTGAGCTCTTCCTAAGTTAACACAGTATTGTGTAGTTCAAAAATTATTTTGAACGTATTCTCTTTGTCTGACAATACTGCATGTTTTTGTATTTTGACCAGTTTTCATATTCTGCAAATAATGTAAATGCTCTGAATGACAATTTTTGGGGGAATTTGGGAGAAATGTTGCCAGCAGTTTATGGAATAAAACAAAAATAAAATAAAATGACCAAAAACATACCGGTACCTACCAATAGTAAAACAGAGACACTGATGATTTTGCATTTGTCTCTTAAGTTTATCCAAAGCTGTATATCTATTCAATTGGACTAGTTATTTTCAGACATATAGGAAAGAAATTGCTATCACTGTAAATATTAAAAGTATAGACAGAAATGTTCCCATTAAAATTAAGTATTTCCTTAATGACTCCGCTTTACACCAATGATGTGAACAAAGGCAGAATTACTTGTCTGCGGTCTAAAACCTGTAATCAATCATGACCTCAAATGTGCCTAGTTAAGCCCATGTTTTCTGGTAAGTATTGTCTGGTGAGCTGATAATTTGTGTTGTGTAGACAGATTGAAAACAAGACTAAAACCCCCTTACCTTATTATAAACCATGACACTTAACCTGACTACAACCTCTATTTTAAAACCTATATGCACACAATGCCGTTAAGCCTGGTCTGCTTGATTGGCATGCAGTTTTTACAGTCTAGACTTAGTTTGGACTTAGGTGTCAATTCCATTTGAATTCCACCAATAAGAATAATCAATGAAGTTCCAATTAAAACAAAAAGAGTAGCCAATTTGGATCTTTCTGAGCTTACCCAAACACACCTACACCAACACTAGCCACCACAATGCAAAAACACATTCCTAAAAAAATAACATACAGTATTGAATAATTAAAAGAATAACATTCTCAAACATCAAGTCTGGTATGTGATAAATACTGTGATATAACCTAATATTTTAATAATATTATAGAATATAGACAATGTGTGTGTCTGAGTGTGTGTGGTGTAGCATTTGTAGACAGATTAATACAAAATGTATAGTATTTAAAGACGGATTAATAGGAGTACTATAAGATCAGAGGATTGAACCTCATGTGTCCTCGAGTAACATTGTCATCCATACGCATCATCCTTCCTCCAGAGACATAGGCGTGTTTTTCAAGCCTATGGATACATTGTGTCCACTCTGATTATGAGGTAATTACTTTGTCGGGAAGGTCGAATGGACAATTCAGCCTATTTGCCAAACATGCGTCTTGTAAATGTCACCACATGTGGCCAAATGGACGCACGTGATGCAGGTTTTTATGACCTAATGCCGTAGCTCTGGCGCTTAGATCCAATCCTCATTAAAATGAGCGTATATTATGTCTGTCTGCCATCAACAACAGCTCATGCATGTTGTGAGTCAAGGTACATCCGTCCAGTATGTCTCAAAATAATATAATATATATTCAAGAAGTCATACTGTTATAAATGCCCCCTTGCTGGGCACTGTATCTGAAAGCATACCTCAAAGTAATCACATTTCCACTGTGGTATATAGTAATATTTCAATAAGATTTTCTTTTGTATATGGTTCAAATTCTTTTGGATGTCAGGCATCATATGCCTTAAAGCAAAAGTTTATTTATATTTTTGCAGAAGACTAGGCAACTATTTAAGTGCTAACTACATTTTCGTTATTTGAATTGAGTTAAAAGTATATTTTACTCTGTCAATATCTAATATTGTTTGAACACATAAAACACACATTATTTTATACAAAGAAAGTATGTTTATTGATGAGTTGCTTAACAAACACATTTATTTTAATACACATTTTGAAATGTTTTTTTAAATTTACATTTTGTGAGATGTTCATTTTCTAAAAGAAAATATGTTAGCACAGTCAAACAAGGTGTTTACATTGGGCCATGTGGCTTGGGGCAATTGTAACACAGTGTTACAATTGCCCCCAATCTTGTAGGCATGATACAATCATGTATGCTATCAACACCTTTATTAGTATAGGATGTTCATGTTCATTTTCAGTCACCTAAATTTCAGACAGAAGAAGAAAAGAACTGTACATCCAAAAAGCATTCCTCAAAATCATTTTTTGTTATACAATAATATACAATAATAGAAAATACCTGCCGAGGTGTAATGATCCTTCTCATTTTCCACAGGCAGAGAGAATTCTACTGAGCAACTGCAGAATAAGTGTCATCACTATAGATTGTTCCTGATTGGAGGAATTGAGTGTGTTACAATTGCCCCCTGTTACAATTGCCCCCGGTCTCCCCTAAATACCAGCCACTCCTAATGGGTAAACGCTTGATTACACACATTTTCTTTCTCTTGTCTTCCCATCTTCCTCCCTCCATGTCCCCTATCAAGAAATGGATTTCACCAGGCAGGCCGACCATGCAGATCAGACCAATTAAATATCCTTGTTGTTAGTTTCCCAATCATCCTGACAGTCAATGTATCTCTCGACTAAGCCAAACAATCTGATCAGGCTGTCACCTCTATACACACTACCCCCTGCTAAGTGGCTAATGACCGCGAGGCTCATAATCCCTCTCAAAACATCTACAAAGATGCTAATGGTATCTAGCTATAAATACAGGTTGACTCCTGGCTTTCCCTCTTTAGCCTTCAAGAGCGGACAAACTCCGATAAGCCCCGGGTTATGACTCTGTTGTCACATAACTAGCCTATATCTTACCGATACCGGGAAAGGAAAAACAATTTACAAAAGGACCTTGCTACCAATCCAATTATTTTTGTGTGTGTTTTTTTACTGCAAAACTATATTTGATTCAAATGAACTTTTCCATGTTAGCGCACAGGTTCTGGGGTGCGTAAAAGGACACTTCACGAGCGTTTTGATTCACAAGCTGCGTCAATACTCCGATAAGCATTTGGAATGATATGACTACATTGCTTACACATAGACAACGTTGACCAAGTCCGAGAACTACGAAACCTGTGAAAATATGTTTCCTCTACCAATGTTCACGCCTGAACAAGTGGCTCGGGTATGCGAAAACCTCGAGGAGACCGGAGACATCGAGCGCCTTGGGCGGTTTTTATGGTCCCTGCCTGCCGCTGTCCCTGGCTCCGCCGGGGAAGCTCTCAACCGCCACGAGTCAGTAATGCGTGCCCGGGCACTTGTTGCATTCCACGGAGGAAACTTCGAGGCGCTTTACCAGATCCTTCAGAGCCACCGCTTTACGCGCGAGTCTCACGCTAAACTCCAAGATCTGTGGCTGGACGCGCATTACCGCGAAGCGGAGCGACTCCGTGGCCGTCCACTTGGACCAGTGGAGAAGTATCGCATCCGCAAGAAGTTCCCCTTACCTCGTACCATCTGGGACGGAGAGCAGAAGACCCACTGCTTTAAGGTGAGACACCAAGCTGTAAGTAATATTTTTTCGCACAATACATATAATTTATATTTTATACTTCATTAGCTATATAGGATAAACTGTAAATCAGTAATAAATCTCATGTCCCTCTTAGCTGATGTACTAAATCTTAAATTTTGAATCTTAAAAAAAATAATTATGACATAACGTCCATCATTTGACATTATTCCACTAAAACAGTACAACTGACTTCAAAAGATCCTTCTATGACACATTGGCATGTCAGGATCTTTATGGTTCCTGAGCTGTTAAGTTGCTAATGACACTGAGTCATTGAACAGTGTCATCCCCTTTTCTCCAGCCCTGATCTCTGTTAACAGACTATTGGGTAATTTCCCTCCTGCAAGGTGATCTTGAACATAATACCTCTTAAGAGGCTGTAAGTTATTTCTGTACAGTCTGTACAGAATGTCATTTCTGCAATCTTTTTTTCCCATCAGATCCAATTAAATAAGGTTCTATGTCATTTTATATTGTTGCACATACATCAAATGTTTTGTGTTTATTGCTGGAACACACATTTGTTTGTACAAACTGTCACGTGGACACATTAAAACATGGCACCATGCCACTAACTAGTGACAGCAAATAAAAAATGTAAATAGCAGGGCGGCCCTACCCTGTTCCTAGAGATCTATTGTTCTGTATGGTTTAACTTTAACCCAAATTTAGTACAACTTATTCTGATAATTAGTTGGATGAAAAGCAGAATCAGCTTAGCCTCAACTGGGGTTGGAGAGAACCTACAGGACAGTAGGTCTCCAGAGACAGGGATAAGAAGACCTTGTATATAGTCTCTGCACCAGTGTGTTTCTGTAGAATCCCAAAACTCATTTGATCATAAAAATTGTCTCATGAGCTGTCACAGAAGTTTGGAATTAGCGGCTAAAAGTCAAAGCCGAGAAACGCATGTAGACGAATGTTAGCAAAAAACTTGTCTGAATGTCAAGCAACTTAAAGCTGCAGGCCATTATCCTGCCTTTAAAGAGCTCCATATGAGCCTGTTGAATGAAGAGCAGCTGTCCTACTGGCTAGGGTATAGGTCGCAAAAATAAATCCTAAATGACACCATATTCCATATTGCACACTATTTTGACCTTAGCCCTTGTGCACTAGGGCTAGCCCTTGTGCTCCCTTTTACTCAAGAGTTTAGAACCCTTACAGCAGTCAGTAATCAGCTAGGGTGTAGGTCTGCACGATAAATCGTTATAAAATTGCAATCTCGATTCATGATTTAATTTTGAAATGACTTCTATTCTCAAAAAACTTTATTTTTGTAAAAACATGTTCAAGGAGTTCAGATAGAGCCTGTATCAGGGCCATATTTTGTTCAATGTGTTATGTCACTATCTTTGGTAGCCTAACGTACTGAAATGGCTAGTATGCACTTTATTTTCTTTATTCATTGAAGCCTATATGTTTACAGGCTTGTGGTGATGTGCAATGTGCTATGGGTGCCAAAAAAAATCTCTGTTTGGTACTGCCAATTTGTTTTGTTTTGTCATGGTTCATGTCTGCGATAAACATTACACTTAGTGAGAAAAAAATTGTGGCAGAGAATCGTGATATCAATTCTAAGCTAAATAATTGTGATTCATATTTTTCCCCGAATCGTGCAGGCCTACTAGGGTGTGTCCAAAATAGCAACCTGGTTCCTAGTGTACTTCTTTTGGCCAGGGCTCATAAGCCTTAGGGCTCACTCTAATTACTGTTACACAAATGCAGCGGTCTGCCAACCCATATGTAGTCACTTGGGGTAAATGTTGGGCTTTACAGTGTTTTGACTTTACGATACCATTAAGCCTATATATGCACTGGTCTGTTATCTTTGGGAAACTGAACACAGGAATGAGGCATCTTCATTCATGGTATCCATACCAGATTATTTATTTTTTCCACTGGTATTTTGAAAAAATGTTTTAGCTGATGTAGGTGTCTTATCCCTTATTGTATGAAATAATAAGGGATATGAGTATGTTAACTAATAAATACTATTAAATTCAAATGAATGCTATTGGGCAGGGAAAATCCTTTTAGTAGCTACACACAGCATAAACCAAGAGGTATGACAGACTGGGTAACCCTCGACTTAATGTTAGACTTGACACTTCAAGCAGGACACAAGACGGTCCAAAGTATATAGGCCCTGTATGTCACTTGTGGCCCAGATTGTTGTTTCCAAGTTTGAAGTAGTAAAGTCTTTGCAAGGCAACTAAGTGAAGTGACTGGGTCTGTGCATATGACTTTGCGATAGATAGAATGTGGAGCTAACTGGAGACATTGCACCCCCCTCTTGTGGTAGTGTCAGGTACCACATTCAAAATACTCTAACCTGAAAGTATTAAACCTCCACTAATCGTAACGCATCCAACCCTCTTTCTACGACTAAGCCCTTTATCCTGAGCCAATATACCGAAATACTATCCTTATGTTGATAATGCAGACAATTATTATCCCTTAAATCCAATTTAATGAGATTATTTTCAGCATGGTTTAGGTGATTATAGATCAGTGGAGGTCACTACTGAAGATAGAACAATGTACTGTGTTCTCTCTACTGTTGGTACTGAATGTGTTGTATTTGATAATGACAGCTTCAGGTCCTTAGGAACACTGTTGCTTACATTAAGCAGTAGACTGAGCATTGTTGTGTCCTTTATATCCCCACAGGAGAGAACTCGCAGCCTGCTCAGAGAGTGGTACCTCCAGGACCCCTATCCAAACCCATCCAGGAAAAGACACCTGGCTCAGGCTACTGGACTCACTCCCACTCAGGTCGGCAACTGGTTCAAGAACCGTCGCCAGAGAGACAGGGCTGCGTCGGCGAAGAACAGGTACGTCAAGACGAGTGGAAAGAAGGCTTGTTGTGTCCTTTATATTCAACACTGAAAAGTAAACTGATTTTGTCAGTGAAACTCTTTTTGAGTGTGAGCCAATAGATTATTATTATTTCACCTCGAGACAAGAGCAGGATGTACTTCTCTCTGAAACTGACGTGGCTATCTCGCTGTTCCCAGACTCCAGCAAGACCCCACCCACTTGCCTTCCGGAAGCTCCCCTGAGGGTTCCTTACAGGAGCACCACACACATCACCCCCGCCTGCTGGCCGCCTCTCCACGTCACCTGGGCAGCCCTGAGGCCAGTGACTGCAGCACAGGCACCGACCCCAGGGGTACCGGCGCCTCCACCCCCGACATATCCGTCAGCAGCGATAGCGAATTTGAATCCTGAGGGTTAGGTCACTGACTGCAGTAGGTAAAAGGCTCTCATTGGTTGAGTCCTGACGGGATAAGCTGTGATTGGTTCTCAGCCAAGAAGCCCCAGCCCCACAGATATTTTGAGACAATAGACACTGTAGAAGTACGATCTGTAGGTGGTTTGGGATTGAAGATTTGGACAGAGACGTGCTCTCTGAGAGACCTGACGTGGAGACCTGATGTAGTTGCTATATTTGACGAGGAAGGCTTGAGGGTGGGTGTGGGGTTGTGGATCGGACCTTCCATGAACACATGCACTTAAAAAGCAGCGGATGACTGCATGGTACTGTGCTGTTGCTAAATTTCATGTTGATTAGGAGTTCCGTATTACTGTTCAGCTGATTTGTATAAAAAATACCCTCTATAATTGTTTCTCATATAGATTTGAACTGAAATGTGGGTTCGACGGTCATTCAGACAGACCAAATCAATAACATATTTTAATAAATATTCTCAGGCAAGTTTTTCATAGAAATATTTTCAGTTCCATGTCATATAGTTAAAGTAAATACTGATTTATATTGTTATACGTTTTGATACTATTTTTAAGATGTCTATCATTGAATATGAGCTTTAATCTTATATCTTCAATAAAAATGTACTGCCTTTTGAAGGCTGTTTGTTTAGTACGTAAGCAGGCATTGGAGAACTGTGAACTGTTCTTAACTATTGGAGCACAGTTCTGCATTTCTCCTCATACACATCACTGCCTTAAAAGGGAACAACACATGTATTACAGTCAAACTGAACTATACTAATTCCTCTTCCATTAGGCATAATTTTGTAAACACACTACTACAGTTCCCAAAGCTAATGAAGCACAACAAATAAAGGCTTGCAGGCACAACAGAATCTTGTAAAATATGTGTCAATGAAACTACTGTAGAACTATGCTGCTTTTGTCCAAAGTGTTTCCATTGTAATATCAAACAATTTTATATCTTGTGCATCCCATTTATATTTCAAACCTTGTACATCTTTTAAAAACCGTTGTATGAGACATCATTTAGTTTGAAATCTACTTCAGTGCTCTCTTTAGCAATTTACTCAGTTTGCTTTTCCTGTTTTAGAACACAAGTAGGCCTGTGTATATTGGATACAAATCAAATTAAACAACCAATATAAAAGCAAGATTGATAGATATGGGACAAACAGTGAAGCACAACTTGGTCTTAACTCATTTATGTGCCTATAAGCTTTGGAGGAGAGAACACCTAGGTTCATATACTGTATATGACAGTTTTATCTTCAGGCCATACTAGCCAACCCATATAAGTACACTATTCAGCCAGAAGTATGTGGACACTTGACCATCACACCCATAAGAGCTTGTTAGACAACCCATTCCAAAACCATGGCCATTAATATGGAGTTGGCCCCCCTGTGCGGCTATAACAGCTGCCACTCCTCTTGGATGCATTAAAATGACCCTTTGCTGGATCTAAGGGGCCTAGCCCAAACTCTGAAAAACAGCCCCACACCATTATCCCCCCACCATTAGTAAGGGTGTCCATATACTTTATAGTATATCACCATGCAATACATTGTTACGGGATTCATTTATTGTAAAATAAGCATTTTGTAAAAATATGTCTGATGTAGTCTGTGTTTTGAAATAAAGGAAATTATTTTTTATCAAAAGCTGTTGTTGAAATAAGCAAAATGACCGACACACAGTTGAAAAAGTCACACATAATAGGACAAGGCTCTAAAATAGGGCTTTCCTCCGGATCAGTACCCAGCATGTAATCATTGAAACAACGTAGAGTCAGTGTTGATGCGGCAACACTAATTACATTGAATAAATGTTACAAAGTAATGTTGCATTAGCATCACTTTTGCACACTCAGTTAATGATGAAGCAATACTTATTCAATGGTAATAATATTGATTCAACATCACAAAGTGATATTTAATCAGCATCACTTTTGCACCCTCAGTTAATATCGAAATAATGTTGAAATGTCAACTTGAAATCAATGGTAATAATATTAATTCAACATTACAAGGTGATATCTAATTAACATCAATTAATATTATATCTCAGTTAATATTGAGATAATTTAGAGATTTCAACCATAAAGCTACAGTAATAGCATTCAACAAGTAATTTATTCAACATTATGGCTATTTTATCAACATCACTTTTACTGTTTATATTTCACCCACAAATCAATGAATGTATCATTAAATCAACATTACAAAGCTATATTTTCATCATTTTTGCACACTCAATGTTGAAACAATGTTGACATTTCTTTCAGAATTCAATGGTACTATTATTGATTACACATTACAAAGCTATATTTTTTCAGCATCACTTTAGCACCCACATTTGTTCAAACAATTTTAATATTGAAGACAAAAAACATGCTCATACCATTGAATCAATGTTCAATCTACTATATGAATAAAAGAAATTATAAGAAAAAACACTTTTCCACTAGTTCATTCACATTCGTATTAATGTTTTTCTTTTAAATCAGTGAACTGAAAGCACTACATTCCATGTCATGAAATATAAAAAAAATCACTCTTTATGACATTCTGGAGTGCAAATTGCCATCATCACTGAGGCAGCAGACTTTGTGAAAATTAATATTTGTGACATTCTCAAAACTTTTGTCCACGACTGTACACTCATTTTTAACACATTACAAATGGATTGCAATCATTATTCGAACGGTGAAAATGTTTTGGGAGGAGTTCAATTGTGGACAGGATTGTAAAGGCTTGCTAAGCTCAAACGTCATCATTACCTGACTTTACCTTATCGTATTTTCCTGAATTACAGTTGTTTTTGGACCAGACCACAGATTGCCACATAGCCTACCTGTAGCCTCTCTGGCTGCGGTATCTGTCCTCCTGCCCCTGTTAGTCTCCGCCCCACCCACTGTGTGAAGTTATTGAAGCAAGAAGAATTTGCTGCAGTCCTGTATTCCCTCGAGCTATCCATTTTGCACTAACCCACCAATCCCCGTATGTTTTTAAATAAAGTGAAGCTTAGTTAGACTAGCCTACTTGGCGTAAGAGCGTCGACAGCAAGGACTAGCGGTAAGCTACTGTCGCTCAGAGCCGTGGACCATGGACAGCGAAGGTAGAAAGGTCGTGGTCTGTGACAATGGGACAGGGGTGAGTGACTAGCTCTTTTGGATAGAACTTGCATTCTCTTTTATTTATTTTTAATCAATATGCCGAATAATTAAAAAAGAGACCTACAGAAAGTTAATATAGCAACACATATTCAGAATAAATGATAAGACATGTGCAAAACTAATTTAACAATATACCCAAAGTAATAGGTTATGGTACTTTGAAAATAACAGCATATATGAAGATACTGGCTGGACACCCAGCTACAAATTAGCAAAATTTTGTTGGTAATTGTGGTTACCCAAAATGTTTTAAATTGATTTTGTTGTTGAAGCCTGTGTAAAAGGCTACCATCTCCGTGCAGGTAGGGGTGTGGGTCTATTTTGATTGCACATCTGTCTGGACTTGTCTCACAGACTCCCCTATCTACAGACACACTGCCATACATGGTGTTGATAAGTTGGAGCGAGCTGTCATTGGACAGCAACCAGGAAGCAAGACACAAAACAAACAAAATAATTTATGAGATAATTCTCATGGTTTAACTGTTTACCAATGCATATTGGTAGACCCTTCAAATTTTCTGTCCTGCAGGATCACAATATAATTATATTCTACCTGTTTACTGTGGGCTTTAACACCCTGTCTGTGGCTGGTGCAAGAGCTGGTAAATGTAGAGATCTGGGGTGTGGAATGTGCTTTGGATCCATAAGACAAGTTAGGGCACTTCAGAAATAGTGTTACAAGTGCACAGGTAAATGGACAACAATGGCCCAATAAAATGCTGACACAATTGTACAAATGGAACTGAAACTATATTTTGCAGAAGTTTAACACATGGAAAGTGATATTTCCTTTCTGTTATATTTAGGGAGTGCTTTATAGCTTTTATTTATAGAGAGTTAGGGGAGGTTGTGCTGAAAAAAAAACATAGAATCAACACCATGATGCAACTGTATACAGTATGTACCCTTCACAGGACTTTTGCCTATTCCTAACCTTTACCTTAATTCTCATATGAAAAATGTTTTGAAAAAATAACACTCTTCTTTAACTATCTACTTCCACACTTTCCTGTCAAATAAAGCATGAACACGCCCAAATAAAAACATAACCATAAAGGTGTACAATAACAATATATCAACTGTAAATAATAACAATATATAATGTTCCTCTCTATAATTGGTTGCCATATAGTTTGTCAAGTGCGGGTTTGCTGGCTCCAACTTCCCTGAGCACATCTTCCCTGCATTGGTGGGTCGGCCTGTCATTCGTTCAAACACCAAAGTCGGAAACATCGAAATTAAGGTGAGGTAAATTAAGGGGAGCTACGTAATTAATAATTTACTCTTTGATGTGTTTACTAGTGTAACACATCTTATTGACCATTTGTTTTGAGTAAGAGCCTAGTATCTTGAAATGCAATGTCTGTGTTTCCTGACCAAAATTCCTGTGGTAGCTTCTAAACCTTCACCTGCTTTGAACCTTAACGTCTAGGATCTCATGGTGGGTGACGAGGCTAGTGAGTGTCGCTCCATGCTGGAGGTATCCTACCCCATGGACAATGGCATGGTGCGCTCCTGGGAAGACATGATCCATCTGTGGGACTACACGTTTGGCCCTGGGCGCCTTAACATCAATCCTCCGGACTGCAAGGTCACTAATACTGGATTTCATTGACAGATGTTTATTGAACCTTTTCATATTAGTTTAATTTAAGGTAATATTCCAGAGATCCACAAGAAACCTTTCCATGAAATGGAAATACTATCGTTTGAACTTGGTTTACATTTGAGGATAAATAAAGTTCAATTTGATTAAGGTGCTGCTGACAGAACCGCCTATGAACCCCACTAAGAACCGGGAGAAGATCGCTGAGGTCATGTTTGAAACCTACCAGTTCCATGGAATCTACGTCGCCATTCAGGCTGTGCTCACTCTCTATGCTCAGGGTAAGGGCAGGAAGGCCCCACATGACATAGCTCTCAATGTAATATGGTAGTGTGATATATTATGGTTCCAATGCCAGGGCATTAGCTTAGCTGGCTAGCAATTTCTCTTGGAGGTTTGAACCTACTCAGCAACTTGGTCTGATATAAATGCCCAGACATTAGCTTAGCTGGCTAACACATTCTTGTGGAGTCAAGGTAAATTCCTAGTCAGTAACTTGGTCTGATTTAAATGCCCAGACATTAGCTTAGCTGGCTAACACATTCTTGTGGAGTCAAGGTAAATTCCTAGTCAGTAACTTGGTCTGATTTAAATGCCCAGACATTAGCTTAGCTGGCTAACACA